>JAPKLW010002466.1:13035-83037 GCA_026898455.1 Plectranthus barbatus
AGTCGTATTTATATGTATATATATATACATTAAATATATTATAATTAATAAATATAAATTGTAGTTCATTTGGTAAGTTTCTACTCTTTCATACAATTAAGCATGCTTAAATTTATTAGCCAATATAGTCTAGTTTTAGTTTTAATTTTTTTTATAGAAAATCAACTAATAAGTATTAACCTTAAACATTATTATTTTATATAGTTTTACGATAAATTAAGTAATAACATCGTCAATATAATTTTACATGTCTCGTTCGATTTTTACATTTGAATTTTATTGTTATAATTTTATTACAATTGATCCATGTGTTTCTTTTGGTTTTATATTAAATTATAAATATAAAATTTTAACAACAAAAATTACATTATAAGTAATAACAAATAATAGAAATCAACAAATTTGTATTAGGTCATAATTTTCTAAAAATTATAGTAGATTGTTGAAAGTTTAAATATATTTCATTTCAAACCGTCAAACCGGCCGGACCAAACCATTTTTATAATGTTTGGCCGATTTGGTTTTGATAAATTATTTGGTCGGTTTGGTTTGAAAATTTTCAAACCGTACTTATTAGTTTGGCAAAGATTTTGCTTCCAAACCGGACCACGAACACCCCTAATAAGAGTCCACTCAATTCCATTTGTATGAGGCCTTTTGGGATAGAGATGCCCAAATGCAAAAGCGTGAGAATTTTGGCCTAAAGCGGACAATATCATACTAATGTTAAGTTGCCACTCCCTTAGCATTTTCTATGAAATTTTTGTAGTAGAAGTGTGCGAGTGGTTAACGCTCAAGCGCAATTATTTAAAGGAAAAAACTTGCGTTAGACACGCCTAAACGGTTTAGGCGGGTTTTATCCATACCCAAATGGGTTCACCCATCCCAAATAGGGTTTATTAATCCCCAATTAGGGTATATTAGATGGGTTTGCGTTGGGTTAATGGATAAAACCTGCCTAAACTGTTTAGGCGTGCCTAACCTGAGACCTTCCCTTTTTTAAATTATCTTAATGTGTTCTAAAGCATGATCATCGAACATTTCTTCCATATCTCAAAGTCTTCTGATGAGTACTTTGGAAGTTTCATGATCTGGGCCATCTCTGTGTACCTAAGCTTAAAATGCACAAAACAGAAACCAAGTGCAGAAAAACAGAACCAAGCGCAGAAAACAGAGATCTGGTCCTAAGTGACTCAACACAACCGTAGTGTGTAAGAACCTTGGCGCGTGAAACCACTTGTTGGTCCCGAAATCAGAGTGCAATATGTGGAGCGGAAGGTTTTGTGTATGCAGCGGAAGTAGATTTAAGCACAAGCACTGGTTCGTTTAAACAGGGTAGAGTCAGTTTTGTGCAATCATTTTTAAGCTTAAGTCTCTATTCCATCTTAAATCAGTTTCACAGTATATATTCTTCAATACTTGGACAAGTATTGAAGGCACAAGTAGTCAGTTTGTGAAATAGAAAAACAGAGCAAGTATATGAAAAGTAGTAAAGCAGCACATAAAGATTTTATAGTGGTTCGAATTTCAATATCCTACACCCACTCTTCCGACCCAAGGTCTGGATAATTTACTAAGTGATTACAAGCCTCCTTACGATTTAAACACAGTCTGTGGCACCTCCGTCCTCCGGTCAGCTGTGGCACTCGCCTAGGAACTCCTTATAGACTCAATCTTCAGGTTGAAGTGGGGACGCACCCCGCAGCCTCCTTCCTGGTGGGTGGATGTTTATTGATTCTTCCTAGAATGGTTGTATGTTTAGAGGTTCTTCCCAGAAAACAAATGGTTGGCATACGCCCGTGAGAATCAGAATCCCAGACTAGGAAACTGACAGCTGTGAAGATATCTCAGAGAGATATAGTCACCAATAAGAGCCTCAGCTTAAAGCTTCAGCCTCGTGCTAGGAGAAGATAGCACGGTGGGTAACTTGAGTCGGAGACTTAAGTGTCATGTTTACAACACGGAAAAACTCCAAGAGAGTTTTTGGGAGAGATGACCTGAATATACCATTTGTCTCTTTAGACTAGTTGATTTGGAATTTAGTTCAGGCAACCTGTTAAGGTTGAGAGGGCAGGTCTTTATATAGAGATGAGAGCTTAAGGTAAATTGAATTTCTATCCATTATACACATAAATCCAGACGTTAGACTCATGGATTATATTGTCCAATCGTAGCCCATGCCTTAGGTATCCTTTCTGCTCTGCCCATTGTCAGTGTACGATACACTAACTTTTCATCAGACTTTAGAGCTTGAGGAACCTAGTTTTGGATAACCTCGTACTGACTTAGACATTTTGCAAATGCCTGAGTCTGACTGGTGCTTCTTATACTGACTTCTAATCAGTACAGTTTAGCCCTCATACTGACTTCCCACGGTCAGTATGGTAAATCCTCATATTGACTTTTCATAATCAGTATGGGAAAAGCCCTCACACTTATTTTCCCAGATCAGTATGGTAATCTCTTAAACTGACTTCTCCTTAGTCAGTTCGGAAAGGCCCTCATACTGATTTCTCCTTGTCAGTATGGTTAGACCTTAAACTAAGCGCTCCAACTCAGTTTTCTGTTAAGGCCAAGCGTGATGATAGTCAGTTCTCGAGCATTCTCCATTGCTCGATCTTCAGTCTAAGTTCTATTACAACTCAATTGCTCCTATACAAGGATTACAGGTTAGAACTCTAGAAACTAGAAAAACTGACTAAGATGGCTTATATTCTTTGACCCACCAAAACATCAAAAGTAAGGAAGGATTTCTCTAACAAGAACCCTAACAATTTCCCCCCTTTTGGTGTGGTCAAAGCCATCTGGAACCTAAGCTAGTGAGATGTGGATAACTTTAGAGTTTTTACGGTTTTGACAATTTGTCGCATAAACTCATAAAAGTTCCCCCCCAATGTCAGCTTTTTACTTAAGATTTGCTCGAAATATTTTTTTCAAGTCAGTTTAGAGCAATTAAGTCTTAAGAAGGGAAATAGAAGCCTGTTGCTTACACTGAATTGCGTAGCGTTTGAAGAACAAAGACCATTGTTGGACAAAATGAGATTGCCATCAACAAGTCAGTTTACCCTTTTATAATTTTCATTACAAGTACAGGGATAAACTAACAAAAGGAAACCTATTACAGATCTATTACAAGAACTATATTAGGCTGCTTCCGGTCTTCAATCTGTCTTCAAACTGGCTGCTGTAGTAGTCCGCACAATGAAGGAAACAGGTTTGATGTTCTGACCAGCTTTCCATATTCCCTCATTGCCGACTTTCAGCAGCGATTGCGGAGGTAGTGCTACTGAGAAGTTTGTGGGAAGAAGAGTTCAAACTTTGTCTCATCCTATCTCCGGGCTTCTTCTTCATTCGCTAGTCTCTTCTTCACTAGATACGAGACGTAGCAATGAAGCACTCTTGGTGACCATACCCTGTTGTTGGTATGTCACCTTGGAGCAGTCCTGAGGTATGCATCTTGTAGAAGGAGACGACAACGGTAGAAGAGATCTTCTGATTTCTTCTGCTCCTTCTAAAGCCTTATAGGCTCACTCATGCTGCATTTTCTGATGTCTTCTGCACCTCCCATACTTCTTTTCCCCCTCTTTGACCGCACACAGAAAGGGTGGTGAGTTTATATCTGGAGGTTTGGGTTCTAACACCATTTTCCCGAAACTGAGGAAGGTTTTGGTGAAGATGAAGTAACAAATTGGAAGGAAGGGTTTGACAATGGAGATTTTGAAGAAAATTTTTGTTTCTTGTGGTTTCTTTTTGGAAGATATTTCACACACAAGAAAAACAAAAGGAATGAACCCTATTTATAGAAGAGAGAAAGGTCATTTAAATTGGGTAGGTGTACCTTGTGACCATTCGATTTCCGGATCTTTGGCTACGATTGAGATTTGTGGCCTCACGATGCGTGATTCAGATTTGACTTGAGCGACGTGGGAAAGAGCATTTTCCACGTATCTAAATCTAATTCATCAATGCAAGATACGCATTGATTGCGATGTAACTGGAGCGATCGCCTTTTGGAATTCGAATAACCGCCTTTTGAAATTACAGGAACTGACTGGAGAGTCAGTTTCTAAACTAAGGGTTAGTACTCAGTTTAATTCCGCATCCGTCCTTTGAGATCTTCTAAGTATGAACCAGAAACTGAGTGCATCTTCATTAGTCAATTTTACTGAAGGTGAGTTTCTGCTCTTCGAATGTTGTGATGAGTCCCTTAGCATACTGAGTGGAGCATTGAGTTTGAAAACTGAGAGCTTGAAGTCAGTTTTACCACTACTCTTCTCCAATAAGGATCTCATCAACTTCCAGTAGACCCAGTTTTAAGCAAAGCTCTTTGAATCTGGTCTCTGGGAGAGGTTTGGTGAGGATGTCAGCTAGTTGATCACACACCCAGTTTCGACATCATAGTCAAGCAATTGTTGCTTGATCCAAAGCACTTGAGCACAACAGCTTGCAGCAGCAATATACTCAGCTTCAATTTTAGACGTGGCAACTGAGTGTTGTTTCTGGCTGAACCAACTCACAAGCTTATGACCTAGGAACTGACATGTTCCACTTGTGCTCTTCCTATCGATTCTGCATCCTCCAAAGTCTGAATCTGAATAAGCATTGAGAGTCAGTTCCTCAGATTTTGGGTACAAAATACCTAAGGAGTCAGTTCCTTTGAGGTATTTGACTATTCTTCTGGCAGCTTCCATGTGCGACTTCTTTGGATTGGCTTGAATTCTCGCACAAACCCAAACTGAGTAGAAGATATTTGGTCTGCTTGCAGTTAGGTACAGGAGTGACCCAATAATGTCTTTGTATGCTGTTCGGTTAACTGTCTCGCCTTCTTCATCAAGATTGATCTGAGAACTTGGGCTCATTGGAATACTCAAGGGCTTGGTCTTTTCAGGACAAAACTTGCTGATCAAGTCTGCTACTGGAGTAGACGTTTGCTCAGAGGCTCCCACTTCACATCTTAAACTAAATGTTTTATTTAGAAACCTCATCGCATTAGAACTGGTGAAGGACCCCTAAGGTAAGCTACCCGAGTAGACCGTTTACGCATCGAGATGTCCCACCTCCAATGAGAAGTTGTAATTGTGGAGGTCGAATGATTTTGGTTAGAAAAGAACCAAAATCCAGCTTAGTATTTTTAATTCTAAAGGTTTCATGCGCACACATTATTTTATGTTGCCATAAATTATGTCATATCTAAAATTTCATCATAAATTAATACGAATCCTGGAATTTATAGACACAATTTAAAACATAAAATAAATCACATAAGACATGTTCAAAAATTAAATTGCAACATGCTTATAAAAGTAAATAATTAAAGCAAATAGGCATGCTTCCTATTATTTACTAGTGCGCACATAATAAATCACATCAGTACGAGAATAAATAAACAAACAAATAAATTCTCGTGTCCCCTCAGATGCGATTACATGGAAATAAATTAAATCTAACTATTACAAGATTTAATTCCAATACAGATCTTCAAACTGGGCCTCCGTTGGACTTAAAATCTGATTTGAATTGCATCAACAACATTTAGGCTTCAAATTAGGGTTACTGGCCCAAAACAAGAACCAAACCCTAATTCCAGGATTGCGGGCCGCCTTCGGGTTAAGAAGCCCGATTTTTGGCCCGGCTAGAAACCCTAGCTGCCAACCCCAGCCACCACCTTCAACAGTTGTTGCCGTCGCGCCACCGACCGCCGCCTGCGGCCGGCGCAGCAGTCGCCAGTCGCGTCGCCCGCACCCATCGCCGCCGCAGCCGTCGCCATCTCCGGCATGTGCGAAGGTGAGAAGCAGTAGGGCCACTGCTCGCAGCCATTGCTGCGCAAGGCCACCGTCGCGCACAGTCGCGCGCGGCCCCTGCTGATCCCGTCACCACCCACCACCAAACGCAGCAACACCCATCACCGTGCGCAGGGGTTGTGTGGCTTGCCCGGCACGCCACCGTCGGCTCTGCATCAAAACGCGACGGGGAGAGAGAGAGCAAGCGCGGCCCATCCGCAGGGAAGAATCCCCGCCGCCGCCACCCGCAGGTCGTCTGGGAGTTCGCCGGACTCCTGCACGCCGCTGCTGAACCGTCGTCGACCTGAGCTCGCTGGAAACACGCTCAACAGCGAACAAAACAAGTGCAGCCCAGCCACATGACTGAAACCCTAGTTTTCAGCCTGCCGCCACCACTCGCCACCGCACGTCGTCGTGGTGGGTGAAGGGCTGAACCCTAATGGGTGTTGTTCCATGTATGTTCTTCGTTCTTCGTTTCTCTTTCTTCCGGATCTCAATTTTACAGATTTGAATAAAAAAAAATACAAAAATTACAGATCTACAATCTATTACAATTTTTTCCTATCAAATCTAACCACGGATTTTCTCGTGGTGAAAAATAGATCCAAAAAACGAGAAGGCCACGAGAACAAAAACAACCACGACAATTTAAATCCATCCATTAACATACATATTTATTTAATATCAATTATCCAAGATAGAGCCTAAGAACATGAACCTGACTTTGATACCAATTGTAGGGTTTGAGTCTACGATGGACAACACGAGTTGCCATTAATGAATTTCTTGCCAAGGATCGTTCTTAGGATACTAGGAACAAATTTCAATTAAATAAACCATGTGATCCTATGCATGCTCCTAAAAAATTAATTGTAGAGGATGGATTTAGAGAATACCTGATTTCACCATTTGATCTACAGATCTAGATCGGAGCCAATAACGATGAAATAGATCTGGATTTGAATCTGAAACAATGGATTTGGAGGTTGTTCCTACAGATCTGATCTTCTTATCTGTTCCCTTGCTCCTTGGAAATCTGGTGAGGATTATCTACCAAGTTGGATACGAGATCTGGAGAAATCGATCAATTCCTCCCACAAGATAGTCGTCGCCGTTCTCTCCCTCTATTTTCAATATACTGAAAAGTCTAACTTGATCTGATAGAGAGAAGGCCTATATATAGTGTTAGGGTTTTGAGAAACCCTAACCCTAATGGGCTTTGAGCAGTTCATGGGCCAGACCAGGGACCAGATGCAAATAATAAAGTGGGCCCTCTTTATTAATTAATCATTCGCTGTTCAACCCAGAACATAATTAACTAATAAAACATTGTTTTAACCTTTACCACGGTAACAATGCTGACTCGCCCCTTTATTACCACGTTATTAGGAACGGGTTGCACCAAACTAACATGATCCACATATTTAAGGTTTTAGACATTCATTAATTAATTTGGCTTATAACAATCAGCCATAATTAATTAATTTCTTATTTGCTGAGTAATACCACTCACCCCTTTTCACTTATGCCTGAATTAAATAATTCAACCTGCAGGGTTTAGCATAATGAACCTTGTGAGCTCCTCAAGGAATGTCACCATCCTGAAACGGATATGCTTACCTAAACGTCCAGCCCAAGCAGGCCACACACAAATTGCCAACACCCAAAATACGAGTATTAGAGTACAAGCAAGACTCGCCACCATGGTAAGTCAAAGTGTGGTCAATCTGTGTGTGCCCCTTATCCTTCAGTTAGGTTTAAGATCATAGGAAGTATGTTAGGGATCTGGCTCATTCATATGTCAATGAGAATGGCACATCCCACTGTTGATCCCATTAATACATAACCATGTACCGACACATCAAGTAGCTAGGATAAGCCCACTTATGAACCGATGTGTCGCAGCTTAGACCGACAGCTTATCCAGGGACTATCTCAGCTGTGATACTGTTTATATCTTGCTAGGTCAAACGACTCATATGATCCTCTGTGATCTCCTACACACCATATGGTCATCCCTATAGGCGAGATAATAGGATATTATGGTTCATTGTATGTTTGTTTCATCAAACAACGAGCATTGTTGCAGCAACATATATGAAGACCAGTGTACAAAACACTGAATCATATATGCTTTCAGTACACAATCCCAACAAAAACACTGTTATTTATCATGACAGAATAATTCTATAAAAAATAACTGATAATCCACAGAAACATAAATGGAAACGAGTTTTAAACAAAACATCTCTTCAAAACTAAAACATTGTTTAACATAAACACAAAGTAAAAACTCCACCAGCTAGAGCAACACCTCTAGCAGCTTTCATGGAGTTGGTAATCCAGCCATCTTCAAGCTTTATAATTATCTTGATCCCCTGCAAAGTGTAGCAAACATGATTAGTAATCTCAGCAACGACTACCCACTAAGGAGTAGAAAACTGATACTAAACATGTTTCAACAACCAATGCAAAAGATGACGTACCTTGCCTCTTTTCATTGACATCACTCTTCTAATTCGTAAACAAATCAGAGCGACTCACAGAAAAGACTGAAGAAGTTTCTGCTGATACAAGATCCTTGAGCAGATTAGGAATAGTATACTCACTCTTGTTTTTCTCAACAGAAATTCTGAAGTCATCAAATGACTTTGGTAGCGTGTTGAGTATCAAGTCAATCTTGACATCACTATCAATTTGACCACCCAATAATGTGTACTCTTTGATGAGCCGAATGAGTAATTCCACATGTTCACGCACTGAACAACCATGACCCATTTTCTGTCATACAATGTTATTGATAAGATCGGATCTAGCATGTCCATCAAGCCTACCATATGCTACATCAAGACATCGCATAATATCACGTGCTAGTCATACATCACTATAACGAGGACGCAGTGCATTTGACATACCACCCAAGATGATACGATCCTCCCCGGAAGGTTTAGATCGCAGCCCTAGGACTTAAACAATTTAACTCGGACACGACGTGGAAGCAAACTAAACTTGATAATCTGGGAAGATCCAACACCTTTAGATTTGAAAACCTTCAAGTACTGTAGTGCAGATTGAAATCTCCTACGACCCAAGAAGCGGATTGATCTAACAACGATGGATATATGCGAAGACACCACCAACGGATATGATTGTCCGATTGATTAGTCGAGATTAAAACCCTATGGATAATATAGAATTTCTAAAATTGAGCCTTCAGAAAATAAAGGAGAAAATCTAACAATTTTTATTAAATCTAAAAACTGAATAAATTGTTCAATAACAAGGCTTATATATAGGCAACTCAAATCCTAATTTAAACAAGGAATTAAATTCGAAAATTGCATAGACAATGCCTAAACATGTTGGCCCAAAATAACTGAATAAATTAAACTAAGCCCAATCACTAAATATAACTAAATTAGTAATTTTTGGGCCTTCGTTTAATTCTTCCAACAACAATGATTCCTTGGAAATATTTGTAGCCCAAATGTCTTTAATCAACACACTCAATCCAATCCTTAAAGTCCTTGCTCGAGCTCTAGTCATTGGCCAACTCCGAATGTAGATCGGATCGTCTCTCACAGCTGCTACTTGGGCTCCATCACAAGATGTATTGTTTGGTCATGACATTCAACCACATCCACATGTGATACAGTGCACGCTCCTCGTCAGAAGATGCATCGATCGGCAGACTCGAACAGGGAGTTTGTAAAACAAATAAATGTCCAAATGAATCCAAAAGTTTGACAATGTCACTTTTTTCATCCAGGAAAATTCGGACCAGTCAAGGAATTGTGTACAATTAAATTAATGAGCGATGCAATAATAGACATATCTGATAAACAAATAAGCGGATTAAAGTAAGCACATACTACGAACGATTGAAACAAACATGCATAGATACTTTAGATAAAACAACGAAATTAGTTTCATCTAATTGCTCAAGTAAATTTACCGCAAACTGCTTCAGCAGACGTTTACGACAAACCACTCGACCAGACCAAAAAGGTCCTTTAATTTCAGAACATGTCAGGTATCCGCCGGCAAAAGAAATTAATATTAGAGATTCTAAGACCATGTTCGCCTATCTAGAGCAGGGACATCATTCATGAGTTATACTCCAGGCAACATCTAAGCCAATTAACCACAATCCTAACTCCGGATCATAAAAGGCGATTTAACATACGTACACGACCCATACCGCATGCCTCTTACATCTTTCGTTATCTCATTTAGTTTAATCTTAGACACCAGTGAAAGTTGTCTCAATGCAAGCCACTTCAACAGACGTTTGCTTAGAGGCTCCCACTTCTCATCTTAAAATAAATATTTTATTTAGAAATCTCATTGCATTTGAACCTGTAAGTTATTTCTAATGCAAGTTGCATCAGTAGACGTTTACGCATCGAAATGCCTTACTTCCAATTAGAGGTAGTATTTGTGGAGGTCTAATGATTTTAGTTTGAAAGGAACCAAAATCCAGCTTAGTATTTTATTTCTAAAGGTTTCATGCGCACACATTATTTTATGTCTCGTAAATTATGTCACGTCTAAAATTCCATCATAAATTAATATGATTCCGAAATTTATAGAAACAATTCAAAGCATAAAACAAATCACATAAAACATGCACAATAACTAAACAATTACAACATGTTTAAATTGTAAATAAATAAAGCAAGTAAACATGTTTTCTTATTATTTACTAGTGTGCACATAATAAATCACATCATAACGAGAATAAAATAAATAAATAAATAAAATTCTCGTGGCCCCTAAGATGTGATCACAAGGAAAAAATTAAATCTAACTATTTGAAGATTTAATTTCTAATACAAATCTTCAAATTGGGCCTCCATTAGCCTAGAAATTTGAGTCAGGCTGGAAAACAACAATTTGGGCTTCAAATTAGGGTTTTAGGCCAAAAATAATAGCCAAACCTAATTTTCTGGATAGTGGGCTGCCTCCGGGCCCGAGCTGTGGCCTAGGTGAGCAAACCCTAGCAGCAGTCGTATGATGTAGTAAAGTTTTATCAAGTAAAAATTATCGAACACAGAGACTCAACTCGCCCGTTGCTATGAATATAAGGGATTGATTTGAAAACTTCAATATCTAGATGCGTTAAAATAACCATGAATAATTAATTGTAAATTACCTAAAACCTTAAAGGATTAATGCAAATAACTAAATAAAATACCACACAACTAATGCAAGTTTATCAAAGAGAGAACAGTTGAGGTTCTTAGGATGAATTGAATAGATTAGAAATATGTTTGGACTTGTCAACAATACGACCCAATTTCCATTAAGTAGTTTAAATCAATTTGCTTACTATAGTTATTACCCTTAGTACCTGTGCAACAATAGTAGATCAACCTTAATCTCATCCTAGGTCTAAGTTTATTGACTTCGATTGACTCCAAAAGGTTCGAGAATTAAAGACCTATATATCAAATCACCTATCCTCTAAGTGAAAAGACACCTAATTATTGTTGCAATCCCCTCCAATTAACAAACCTATCAAACTAGTTCATTGAGGCATAATTTCCAACACATGGTGATCAAGCATGCAAGGAATGCAATTCGAAATCCACAACAATAAACAAACCATCGGAAATTCAAACTTCATATCCAAGCAATATTACAAAATCGTTCCCAATCACATCCTAAACCTCAAAGATGAGTTTAGCTACTCATGAACACAATTAAAAACATGAATCTCTCAAAAAGAAACATAGAAGAAATAAAGAACAAGAAATCTTTGGATTTTGGGATGAATCTTCAACTCTCAATTCAATTCCTCCCTTCAATCTTCGATTCTAAGCTCTTGAACTTGTTTTTCTCCCCGTTCCTCATGCTTTCTTTCTCTCTAGGTTAACAAAAGTCGAACCCTCAAATTGTGATCTCCTTTGCCTTTTTATAGATAAAATTTCCGCCGCCACAGTGATTTGGTCCCGAACGGGACCCCCTTTGAAGACATGCATCCCGAATGGAATAGAGCTTTGAAAAATACAAAATTCCCATTGGGTCCCGAGTGGGATGGTGGTCCCGAACTGGACAGAACTCGTCCCGAGTGGGACAGGCTGCTAAAATATCATGCCAAATTTTTGAGTTTTGAATGGAACCATTGTCTCCCGAGCAGGGTGACGGGTCCTGAACGGGACAGAATGAGTCCCGCTCGGGACGGAACTCTTTCTTAGCCAAAATTGCTCAAAAACTCGGATTTCTTGCTCGTTTCATGCCCTACACACTCAAACACCTCTCGAACACCAAGTGAAGGTAAAATCAACCAAAAGAAAAGATATGTGTGTGGTTTGTGCACCTAATTCACATCAAATCATGCAATTAAACACTCTAAGAATAACACGAATCACACACATATCAAACCCCCCAAACTTAAGCCTTTGATTGTCCTCAATCAAAAACAAGAAACAAGATTTTCATTCGCTTGGTGCAATGCTTCACGGCTCATCACTATCTATCAATGCATGTTTCGATTTCACAAATTTGTCAATATCCACCATATTTTTTTTAATAGAAAGAACTCAACCTTACCGGCATGTGATCATATAAAGGTATAACACTCACACTCAGCTGTATAGGATTCATTTTCTTTCTCTCAAGCACAAGTGCACAAGCTTCATTCATATTGTTCATCTCTACCACACTTGTTCACATCGAAGCATCGTCCTAGAATCAGATAGGACTCTAATCTAGTTGTAGCGTGGCTTACTAAATGGTAGTCTGTTTTAGGCTCAAGTGAATCATTCATCCCCGTTTCACTATTCCCAAACACTCAACCACTCAATCTTTCAACAAGACATTATAGAACTTGTACCATAGTTTGATGATTTCTCACTTTCCATCACTAGATATACAAATAAACCTCTTCTCTTCTTTTTTTAAAATTTTTTTTTCATATATATTTTTATTACAACCCCATCAGATTTGCCAAATTGATGTTTTCCTGTTCACTTACATTTATTCACTCCTTAGCACTCAATTTCTTCTTCTTTCAATCCTCATCCCAACCCTCAAACTTGTTCCTAAACATAATATGAAAGAATTAAAGGCTCAACTTGGCTCCGAAACAATGGTTAGGATAATATGTTTCCACCTTATTCTCCAAAAGCATATCAGGTAGGTACTAAGAAAGAACGGCCTAAAATCATTTTCTAGTTCAATGCAACATGTTAAAACAAAGTGGTATCGACAAACTCTACTTATTGCACTTGTGCCTCGCCTCTCACAACCGAACAATAATGAGGCATAAGGTCTCATTAGGCTCAACTCTCACAAGTTTAACAGTGTTGAGTTCTAAGCATTAATACCACATGAAGTCAAGTGTAAAATTTGCTCAACCGACACATGCATCAACGTCTATTGATTCCTCCCTATCATAAGCTCAAATGAAATCTAATTTGGTTCATGTCTCATCGTGAATTCAATCTTATGCCTAAGTTTATCACAATCATGCACACTTCACTTGCAAGAACTTAAACTATATATATATATATATATATATATATATATATATCATTCAACTCATGCTAGTGTGAGAATTAAGTGTTTAAGTTTGTGTACCCCACTTCCATTCATTTTAGAAGGAGGAATAAGAAAAATCCAGCATGGTTCCGACTGTTTAGGCTCAATCCACTTGTTTCATACCACCAAACAAAGCAACAATTCAAAACATAAATTCCACAAAATATCAATTATCCTCCAGATAAGCTTCAGATCATATCATTATACAACCAAATCGAATGACTTAAATCCATGAACAACTAAATTAGACCAAGCAATTAAACAGACTAAATAAAAAGTAGAGAAAGCTAAACAGACTAAATAAAGAGTAGAGAAAAGAGGAAACCGACGTATGTCCCACCCCCCAAACTTAGTCCAAACACAACTAAGTTTGAAAAGATGGTAAGATGGTGATCATTGCTGGTTAGGGCCTTGGGCATCATCGTTAAGCCGACGTCGCCGATAGTAGGCTAAAAGCTAATAATACAAATCATGCACCTCGGTCTCGATGCCAGTCAATTGAGCATCTACCTGATCAAATTGCTGCTCAAACCATGCCCTCTGATCAACCAAATTGGCCCGCAAAGCAGTCACATCAGTCCCTAGGCCGGCCATTCTCATATCAAATCCCGTCATGGACGTGTTCGAACTCCACATCATGTCCAACATATTGGTCTGCCTTGTGGCATATCCTCCAGATGAGGATTTCCCTACCCCCTGATCACCCTGATCACCCCTTGATTCTTCTTCTTCCATCGAACCAGCACCTCGTTGCTCAGGCACAACAATGGGGAGCTCATTCTTCGAATAAGTCCCATCACACCCCTTCTTAAACCATGACACTCTATGCTCAGGCATGTCCAACAACCAGTTCTCTCGAGCATCAAGATTAGTGATATGTGTGGCATCAGTATTCGGAAGCATAATCCACACGTCATCTACCACCTTATACAAATAAGTACCTGGTCTGGGAGTGGCAATATACTTTGCCAGAGTTAGTACCTGGAAATCCACCACAGTCGGTGGCACCTTTGTTCCTACTCGATAGAGTCCGAAGTGGTCGAGGATGGACGTTATCAATCCGCCACAATAGATGTTGCTCCGGGTCTGAGAGGGGGCTCGGCTCCAGTTATCCATAGACAAAGCGGACATGGAGAAAAACACACCGACTAACATAAAGTAAAGCATATAAAGCTCGGTCGTCGTGACATTGTTGGAGTCATGCCTTCCTAATGGCGAGTTGGATACTATCTTGTAGATATATCGAAGTATCGGGTTCCTGATGAGGGAATCCTTCATGATCACTGTAAACTCTGCCAGTCTTGCAGCTTGTTCCGCCTGAGTAGTCTGGGCTGCTTGAAGTTGTGCTCTTAGCAGCTGTACTTCATTCACAAATTGCCTCTGCTCCTCGGGAGTCATATTTTGCAGAGGTGCTTTAGGATTCTCATCCATCTCTCGTTGCTTTTCTTTTCCTTTATTTTTGATTTTCCTGCAGGTTGCTTCAATTTCAGGGACAAATGCCTCGAGTATTTTTCCTTTGGCTCGCGTGTTCATGCACCTGCACAGAAAATAGGTAAATATCAGTTCAGCATCGATCGACGTGGATATCACGTCGATCGATGCAAGAGAGTGGTCGGCGTCGATCGACGCAAGGTGTCCGTTGATCGATGCAAAAAAATGATCAACTTCGATCAACGCTAACAGGCGTCGATCAACGCTAGACGCAGACACAAAAACTCACACACGCACACGTACAGAAAAATAAAACTCAATCCAGCAAATTCTAGGACGAACTAGTAACAAGATAAAATATAACAATTCCCTGACAACGGCGCCAATTTGATCGCTGTAAAATCTACAGATTAATTATAGCAACACTGGCAAATAAATTTTTAAACCCTAAGGTTATCGAATCCAGGGGAATTGTGTGGGGAAAATATCCTATGTACTAATTATGGTTCTAAAATCTATTTTTTGAGTGAATCGAAAACAGGATTTGGTTTTGTAAAAGTAAAGAGAACTATACAGAAAATTAAAGAGGTTTTGAAAGCAAATTTAAAGGAACACAGATTCTAGTGAAGAATTCTTATTATGGATAACATGTAGGAATCAATTAATTTAACAGGTGGAATACTGCAATAATGCTATATTTCCTTGTTTGGCAAATATAACCTAGATTACTAATTATTGACTATCTCCACTCGGTCTCAAGTACACCAAATTAGTCAATCTGATAAGCCTATCAGTTCAATTCCTACAGTCTAGTACATCTTTTTGGATAGTGTAGATTGCATTCCTAATCCCACTATTAATATTCACCTCTCGGTACTTCTATCAATAGCTAGACATCTAAATTAATCGTCACCTCTCGATCCTTGAATTAATCTAGAATTAAAAATAAACACAGGAATCATGAACATAATTAATTAATCCTAACATGCATCCATAATAATATCAAACCTTAGAACCCGCTAAGGATTCTAGCCACTCATCGCAGATAGAAATCCAAAAGAAAACATATTAAACTGCATAAAAGTAAAGAACTTACAAGAAAATAAAAGGGTTTCGTGTTTCCCAAGTCTCCAAACTCTAAAAACTGAAAAATATGCTAATTCCTATGAGAGCTCTTTAAAAAGTCGAATTTAATTAGGTATTTATAGGGATGGATGTGTATCCTATCAAATCTAGGGCTAAAGATATGAATAAATCCGATTTTCATCAAATTTCCCGCATCAGCAGACTCGCGTCGATCGTTGCTGATTGGCATCGATCGACGTGGCTTCCTCTTCGGCACCAATCGATGTGAATTCACGTCGATCGACGTGGTCTCTTGCCCCTTCTACGCGGTCTCACGGTTTTGGCCATAACTTCCTCTTCGGAGCTCCGATTAACCCGATTCCAGTTGCGTTAGAGAGCTAACTCAAAGCTTCGTCCATTGCCATGCGCCAATAGCCCGAATTCCCCTTGTGGAAGAACTCTTCTCTGCTACTCTTACACATCACTGCTTTCGGAATGGTTTTCAAGTGAATTTGGCCTATAACCTGTAGAAACACACCAAGACGCGCGTAATACCACCTAATATAGACTCATGCATAGAATATATATATAGACTCAATAAAACTACATAAAATAGTAGAAAATAATATAGATAAGCGAGTAAAATAATGAGCTTATCAAACCCCCCAAACTTGAACGTTTGATTGTCCTCAAGAAATCAAAAGATCTTGCGATTAAAGTGCAATGCCTCACAAGATTCATCACAGCTAAGAATCAAAAACCCACTACACACAAGCAATTTGAAAGAGACAGAAAATTCATCAACAGTCGAAGAACTCACAAGAAGTGTATCCCTCAACTCTCAAGTGTTTAAGGTATAGATGAAAGCACTCAATAGGCTTGCAAATTTTCTACCATAGGCTTGCAAATAAAATATAGAACGTTCCATCTCTTGTCCACATCCCCCCAAACTTATTTCCAACTCAAAGAGTGGAATAAGTTTGAAAATCAGACAAAAGAGGGAACGATACCTGGTAGTTGATCTCAGACATCAACTTTTTATTCCCCCGGAGTCTTCGAACATTGTGCGACGTGGAATAATTGCTGCTGGCACATTGCGTCGATCGACGCAGGATGGCATCAATCGACGTGAAGCCTTCTTGTAACCCTCTCCTCGGATCAAGTGTATCCCATCAGCCGGCTGCTCGGCGTCGATCGATGCCAGGCTGCGTCGATTGACGTCGAGCTGTACTCCAATTTTTTTTTAAACTGCAAAATAACTGTTAACGCAAAAATAATAGAAATTTGAAATAAAAAAAATGAAAATTAAAAAGAAAATACGGAAAAGATTGGGTTACCTCCCAACAAGTGCTTGATTTAACGTCGCAGCTCGACGATACCTCAAATCACCGTCAGGGAGGTGGGGTCCAGACTCGCCGGCCTTTGGCATCCACCATGTAAATCTTTCGGTCTTTGACAATGGTGGTAAGGGCAGAAAAAGGCGGTGTAGTTGACACTTTCACCCTTTCGTTTCCTCGCTCCCACTCAATGGCAGCTACTTCTTCCTCTTCAGATTCATCCCCTTCATCAGCAGTGGAGATTCGATTGCACTCCACCTTCTTCTTATTCTTGTCGATCACAAAGGTAATCTTTTCATTGTTTGCCCGGAGTGTGATCTCGCCGCCTCGACAGTCAATGAGAGCGGTGCTAGTGTCGAGAAACTCATGCCCCAAGATCATGGGCATGTTCTCGTCCTCCTTCGTCTCGTGCACCACAAAATCTGCAGGAAAAATGAGATGGCCCACGCGAATGAGCACATCCTCTAGTATACCTTTTGGGCAGGACACAGACCGATCCGCCATCTGCAGAGTGATCATCGTAGGCCTCATCTCTCCAATGTTGGGACGCTTGTAGATGGAGTACGGCATAAGGTTGATACTGGCCCCAGTATCAACTGGGATAGAGAAGCATCCAGGATCACTCCTCTTGAAGGGCACCTGCTTTTGAAGTAGCAGGCTGCACTGCTCGTGGATCTTCACCGTCTCGTTCTCCACGAATTGTTTCTTTCCACTCATCAATTTCTGGAGGTACTTCATGTTCCCCGGAATCTCTTTCAGTGATTCGATGAGAGGGATGTTGATGCTGACCTACTTCAGATTCTCCACAAATCTGAAGAACTTCTCGTCCTCTTTCTGCTTCGTGAACCTCTGTGGGAATGGCAAAGGAGGGGGTTGATCTTCAGACTGCTTCAGTTTTGTGCCTGGAACAAATTTCAGCGTCGATTGATGTAGGGTGGCGTCGATCGACGGGGCTTTCTCTTCTGCATCGATCGATGCAGATGGTGCATCGATCGATGTGGATCCCTGTCCTGCGCAGTTTTGCTCCTTTTTGCCTCCAGAATCGTTCACAGCCGTCTCAGAACCCTTGTAGCTCATCCCAGGCCTCAGAGTAATGGCCTTCACTGGCTTTTCCTTTGCGGGGTTCACCTCTGTCGTACTTGGAAGCTTTCCAGGCTTGTGTTGGTTGCCGAGTGTGGTGGCAATCTGGCTCAATTGTGTGTCCATCATCTGAAGATGTTTCGTCATCAGCTGCATGTGGTTGGCCATCCCATTCACCTCGATTTCTCCTTTCCCAAACAGTTATCCGAGCTCTTGATGAACTTCTCGAGCGTCTCCTCCAGCACGGATTTCTTCCTTTCCACAATTTCTCCTCCAGTACCTACATCAAAACCAGACGAAGGGTGTTCTGCAGTAGAAGGGTCAGAATAAGAAAAACCATGGTGAGATCGCCCATGGTTGTAATGATACCCCTGATTTCCTCGGTAGTTATTGTGATAACCACCGCCAATGTAGTTCACCTCCATCCTGGCAGTTCCAGACGAACTGCTTGCACCCCGGTTGATGTAGTCGGCCTCTACCGGATCAATAGCCATGCTTGGCTTTATAACTGTTGCAGCTTGTGTTGTGCCCAATTTTTCAATCTCTTCCCGGAGCTTTTTCACCTCGGCAACCACATCAATTTCTGGCTTGACTTCCACAGCTTTGACCAAAACCTGTCTGTCAATCGGCCATTGGTAGCTATTCAGCGCCATGTCTGCCAGTAGCCTCATGCTCTCTGCACCACTCTTCTTCATCAGTATCCCACCAGCAGATGCATCAACCAACTCCTTCATGTGAAGATTCAAACCCTCATAGAAATGGCACACTTGCATCTCCAGATCGATGCCATGTCCCGGACAGAGATGTAGAAGCTCTTTGTATCTCTTCCAGGCTTCGTAGAGTGACTCATTGTACATTTACTTGAAAGTAGTAATGGAAGCTTTCCTCTTCAGCAGCAGGCTCGGTGGGAAGTACAGCTCGAAGCTCCTCCCATGTCCCGATTTGACTCTTGTCCAGTCCAGCAAACCAAGACCGTGCCTCGTCTCTGAGTGAGAACGAGAACAGTCTCATCCTTATTACATCTTGGGTTACTCCGTTCTGCTTCACAGTGTTACACACCTCAATGAATTGGTTGAGGTGGTTATATGGATCTTCTACAGCTCTCCCCCCAAACTGGTTTTGCTGCACCATCTGAATAAGGCCTGTGTGTAGCTTGAAGTTGTTGGCATCAATACCAACTCTGAATTCGGCTTCCGCTTGCTGTGGAAGAAATCGATCCAAGATGGATCTTTGAGGGATCACAACTTGCCTGTTGTTCAACTCTGCCAGTCTTGCAGCTTGTTCCGCCTGAGTAGCCTGGGCTGCTTGCAGTTGTGCTCTCAGCTGTTGTACTTCATTCACAAATTGCCTCTGCTCCTCGGGAGTCATATTTTGCAGAGGTGCTTCAGGATTCTCAGTCATCTCTCGTTGCTTTTCTTTTCCTTTCTTTTTGATTTTCCTGCAGGTTGCTTCAATTTCAGGGACAAATGCCTCGAGTATTTTTCCTTTGGCTCGCGTGTTCATGCACCTGCACAGAAAATAGGTAAATATCAGTTCAGCATCGATCGATGTGGATGTCACATCGATCGATGCAAGAGAGTGGTCGGCGTCGATCGACGCAAGGTGTCCGTTGATCGACGTAAAAAATGATCAACTTCGATCAACGCTAACAGGCGTCAATCAACGCTAGACGCAGATACGAAAACTCACACACGCACACGTACCGAAAAATAAAACTCAATCCAGCAAATTCTAGGACGAACTAGTAACAAGATAAAATATAACAATTCCCCGACAACGGCGCCAATTTGATCGCTGTAAAATCTACAGACTAATTATAGCAACACTGGCAAATAAATTTGTAAATCCTAAGGTTATCGAATCCAGGGGAATTGTGTGGGGAAAATATCCTATGTACTAATTATGGTTCTAAAATCTATTTTTTGAGTGAATCGAAAACAGGATTTGGTTTTGTAAAAGTAAAGAGAACAATACAGAAAATTAAAGAGGTTTTGAAAGCAAATTTAAAGGAACACAGATTCTAGGGAAGAATTCTTATTATGGATAACATGTAGGAATCAATTAATTTAACAGGTGGAATACTGCAATAATGTTATATTTCCTTGTTTGGAAAATATAACCTAGATTACTAATTAGTGGCTATCTCCGCTCGGTCTCAAGTACACCAAATTAGTCAATCTGATAAGCAAATCAGTTCAATTCCTACAGTCTAGTACATCTTTTTTGATAGTGTAGATTGTATCATGCATTCCTAATCCCACTATTAATATTCACCTCTCGGTCCTTCTATCAATAGCTAGACATCTAAATTAATCGTCACCTCTTGGTCCTTGAATTAATCTAGAATTAAAAATAAACACAGGAATCATGAACCTAATTAATTAATCCTAACATGCGTCCATAATAATATCAAACCCTAGAATGCGCTAGGGTTTCTAGCCACTCATCGCAGATAGAATTCCAAAAGAAAACATATTAAATTGCATAAAAGTAAAGAACTTACAAGAAAATAAAAGGGTTTCGTGCTTCCCAAGTCTCCAAACTCTAAAAACTGAAAAAGATACTAATTCCTATGAGAGCTCTTTAAAAAGTCGAATTTAATTAGGTATTTATAAGGATGGATGTGTATCCTATCAAATCTAGGGCTAAAGATATGAATAAATCCGATTTTCATCAAATTTCCCGCATCAGCAGACTCGCGTCGATCGTTGCTGATTGGCATTGATCGACGTGGCTTCCTCTTTGGCGTCGATCGATGTGAATTCACGTCGATCGACGTGGTCTCTCGCCCCTTCTGCGCGGTCTCATGATTTTGGCCATAACTTCCTCTCCCGAACTCCGATTGACCCGATTCCAGTTGCGTTGGAGAGCTAACTCAAAGCTTCATCCATTGCTATGCGCCAATAGCCCGAATTACCCTTGTGGAAGAACTCTTCACTGCTACTCTTACACATCATTGCTTTCGGAATGGTTTTCAAGTGAATTTGGCCTGTAACCTGTAGAAACACACCAAGACGTGCGTAATACCACCTAATATAGACTCATGCATAGAATATATATATATAAACTCAATAAAACTACATAAAATAGTAGAAAATAATATAGATAAGCGAGTAAAATAATGAGCTTATCACTTCACCAATTTCATCCATAAGCTCCCATGAACAACCTCCCCGGAGATCGCTATCCAAAATTCCTTAGCATCGAATTCCTCGGGTATAAAACCCAATCCTTCTTCAGAGCCATAGATGTTGTCCAACACTGCTCGTTCCAGGTTATACTGTCAGCCTCCCATCTTAAAGGACAAGTGGCATGGCCAGTTGCCAGGACTTCGGAGGAAAGATATTGATGCCAAAAATTCCTTAGTTTGCTCAGCATAGGAAGGCCACTTCTCCTTCAGCATCTTGTCGCAACCAATGTTGTGAAACATTTTTTCCACATCATCCTTGATCCCCAAAGGCTGTAGAGTGTCAGGACAGGGGTATCTCAACCCACAGACCGCGGAGGATGAAAGTGAGAGTAGTGTCTGAAACTCGTCATCAGTGAATTTTGTTGGGCGTGCCACACGCACTCTGATGGGTTTTGTGTACTGAAAGAATTTATTATAATGAGTATACAACGGTTTATTTCTCCTATCTGTTTACAATCTTACATGTATGAATAATGGTATCCTCTTGTCTCACCGATAGGGATGATCATACGGCGTGTTGTAGATCGCAGAAGATAGTATGATCACTTAACCTAGTGAGACATAAACCTGATCACAGCCGAGACAGCGTATGAGGATACGTCTGTCCGGATGGCTGCGGCATTGTCGGAATAAGTAGTCGGTCTTGGTTACTTGACATGCTGGTACGCAAAGGTGGCGTATTGATGGACCGCAGTGAGATGTATTCATCTTTCTGACATCAGCGATTACAATATCTCGTTATATTGATTGAGTCCAAACCCTAATGAAGGTTCAGGGGTTTGCACGGGTTGACTGTTGCTTTGACTTGCCATGGTGGAGAGCCTAGGTAACGTGCTCGTATATTCGCATCTTGGGTAACAGCAGTTCGTGTAGTACCGCCTGAGACTGGGTTTAGGTAACCATATCCGAGTAATAGGATGGGGACATTCCCTGAGGAGCTCAATAACATTCATCGTGTCAAAGTCCTGCAGGCTGATTAAGTTCAGGCACGAGTGATAAGGATTGAGTGGTACTACTCATGAATAATAAGATATTAATTAATTGTAGTTAGAGCTTGTCAGAGGCTCCGATTAATTAATGGATGTCCGGTAACCTTAAATATGGGGATTCTCAATTAATGCAGCCCGTTCTCATAACGTGGTAATAAAGGGGTAGGTAAGTATTAATTCTGTAGTGAAAAAGAATTAATATTAATTAATTAATTGTGTCCTAGGTTGTGGACATGGGAATTAATTAATTTATAGGCCCACTTTATTATTTGCATTAGGTCCCAGGTCTGGCCCAAGGAAAGTGTGCTGAATTGAGCCCAGGAGCCCATTAGGGTTTACAACCCCAAGTCTATGAATAGACAGCTCTCTCTCATAAGTTGTAACACAGTTGAAACACACTAAACCTAGGAGAGAGAGAGAGGGGCGCCGATCCTGTATCAAAGGGAGGAGAATTTCGATTCTGGTCCTGCTCAAGCCACAGATCTACTGAGTCCTCACCAGTAGTAGATCTGAACAGCACCGGGATACAGATCTTAAGATCTAATCTGGAGAACAACATATTTTCTTTCTTCCCTCTTTGTATTTTCGATTTTTATTCTAAGAAATTAGATTTCTAATTTTTGATTCCGCAGATAAAATCGGATTGCGTGGTTGAATTCAATTTGGAAATTCAAACGCAAAAGATCGGTTCAGACTCGACGGAATAACGGTAATTCCTCAATCCACAAATCTGAGTATTAAATTCATAGGAGCATGCTAGGGTTTATCATGTATTTAATTATGCACAATATCCATAAATCGATCCGGTTCAGTTTGGTTTTGGTGATTCGGTTCACGGAAAAACCCTACATATGGTATTAGAGCCAGGTTCTTGATTTATGGCTCTTTTGTGTATAATTAAATTCGATATGCATGTATGTATGAATTTATTATTGTGGATGGTTTTTGTTCCTTGTGGCAACCCGTGTGATTCAACCCGCGGTGGTTTATCTGTGTAGGGCTGAATTATTTTTGTAAAATCACGAGAAAATTCGTGATTAGTGTATATTTGAAATTTTGTAATAGAATAGATTTTCTGTAATTTTTCAAATTGTGTAATTGGACGGGTCGAGGACGAAGAACGAAGATGGAGCTAACGAAGGGCCGGCGGAGGACGACGGCGGAAGGCGGCACGCGGCGCGGCAGGCGCGCGACCAAGGCGTGCAGCACGCGCATGTCGCACGCGAGCAGCAGCCACGGCGCGCGGCTTGCCCGCGTGCGAGGCTGGACGGAGGCGCAAGGTGCGCGCGAGCGCGCGCGGCGTCGCAGGGTGGCAGCTGGGTCCGGCGGCGGCGGTGGTCGTCGTCGGCTGGTGTTGTCACATCGCGGTGGCTCGTGTTTTGGTGGTTTGTGCAATCCTGTGTAAACCCTAGCGTTTGCATTAGGGTTAGGGAAAATCTTCAGATCACAAAGGCCTAAATCCTAAAAGATTTGGTGAATCAAGATTTGGAGGCCCTTGAAGATTTGGAAAGATTTGAAGAGATTTGGAATTATCCAAATTAGATTCAAATTCAAATTGTAATAGATAGAATTTATTTTTCTATTTTTGGGGCCACGATGAATTTTTGTTTGTCTTAATTGTCCTCGTATGATATGTGATTTATTTATGTGCGCAATTAAGCATGTGTAGATAATAGGAAAAGCATGATTTATCGCTTTTATTATTTACAGCTTTCCAAGCATGCTTATGTTATTAATTTCTTGTTGGATTATATTTTGGGAATTTTTGGGCTTGTATTATTACATGCAAAATTTTGGGAAATATAATGACAAAGAAATTATGTGTGCGCATAAAGAAACCTTTTAAAAGAAAAATGCTAAGCAGATTTTTTAATTAAAATCAATAGACCCCCACAAAGCGGTCCTAGGCTGTAAGTGTATCTCTCGTTCTAGTAAACGTCTATGAGTGTAGCTTGCTAGTTCCTTGAAGTGCATGGGTACGGTTGTTGGGATTTCTAGACAAACAATTTAAATCATGTGAATAGTGGGAGGGCTTTGCGTAAACGTCTACGAGTGTAGCTTGCGTAAATCTCTTTCACAAGTATTCTACAATTGATTTAAATTATAGATAACAAAAGCTTTAAGGGCAGTGCGGTATGGATACGTGCCATGCTAAACTGTCTCTTTTGGCCGGAGTTAAATTTGTGGTTAATTTCTTAGAAGCATCTTAGAATATAATGCAAGAATTGCATCCATGTTCTTGAGAGATGGCTTGGTCTAAGGTTTTCACTAATTATTAATTTCTAGTGTCAAAAGCTTCCTGACATGGTAGTGAAATTAAATGGATTGGGGCTTAAAACCCGCAGTTCTGGTTAAGGGTGACATCGTAAACGTCTACGAGTGTAGCTTGCGGTCGGAACTCTTGGGCAATTAGTGGAAAACATTTTTATTTGATTTATTAAAAGGTTTTCAATGCATTTGTTTTCGAAGTTCTACATGTATGTTCTTATTTAAGATTCTTTATTGTTTCAGATATGTCTATGTCTACTGTCGATCATTTACTTGCTCTCAATCCTCTAACTGGTCCAAACTTTCTTGAATGGAGATACTGCATTGAGTATATTCTCCTGACTAAGCAACACATGTTTGTTCTTACTATGATGCCACTTGCCCCACGTTACCATAAAGTCTCTAGACGTGAGAATGAGTTCTATGACAGTTGGGTGGCATCTGAGGATTTTACTTACAAGTTAATCTCAGATAACCTGTCTAGAGAACTCAAGCTCAAGTATATGGGTTATTGTAGCTCTATTACGATCTGGATGGACTTAGTGGCCACGTTTGGAGAAGTGGAACGAACTATCAACTGTGATCTCGTAAAAGAGCTGGTTTGTAAGAGAATGGTTGATGGCAGTTCGGTGACACTGCATGTGATGATGATGGATAACACCATGAGACGATTTACACGTAGAGGTGGACGTATATCTGATCGGGCTAAGATTGATATAATCTTGAACTCTTTACCGCTTTCATTCTATGACTTTAAGAAGGATGTAGCTAAGAGAAGTGAGTGAGTCCTTCAAAGAGTTGCTCACTGATCTCATAGTTGAACAGTCCACCGTACCTTCATGGGAGTCTGAGTTATCAGATCTTGAGCACATCTTGGGCACATTGAAAGATGTGGTTCATGCTGTGTGCAAGAATATGATTGATCGCAGATCACGTGAAAGAAGGTCAAATGAAATGAAGAGGGTTGGTGTCACTTCAAGTAAGAGCGCATGCGGAAGCAAGGGATAAGGTACGTCATTTGCATTTGTAACGGAAACATGTTTAGCATTGGTTTCTACTCATTCATGGGTAGTGGATACTGGAGCTACTGATCATGTTTGTTACATTTCGCAGGGGTTCACACCGAGGAGGGTGCTGAAGAATGACGAGGTTACCATCCCAATGAGGAACGCAGCATAAGTGAGTGCAGCTGCCATTGGAGATTTCACCTTGTACTTTGATGATTCTGTTTTAAATTTGAGAGATGTTTTGTACGTGCTGGATTTTCGGCGAAACCTTATTTCAGTTTCCAAACTTTATGTTGAAGGATATTCAGTTATTCAGTTATCTGTCGTGGAATGCTGAATAATTCTCTCTATGTTGTTAACTCTAATCATAAGTCTTCCGCAAGTATTGCATGTAATTCATCTGTAATTGATAATCCTAGAAAGAGAAAACTTACTTCTTCTGATGAGGATCTTACATATCTCTGGCACTTGAGACTGGGTCACATCAGCTTGAAGCGGATTCAAAGACTTGCAGATGATGGTGACCTAGTCCGGGTTGTACATTATCAAGTCTGCAAATCCAGCATCGAGGGCAAGATGTCAACTAGGCCTTTCAAGGCTAGTCAGTCTCGAGCAGAGGAAGTGTTGGAATTGATCCATTCTGACTTATGTGGACCGATATCCACGGAGGCTCGTGGAGGGTACGAGTACTTCGTCACTTTCATTGACGATTACTCAAGGTACGGGTATGTTTACCTGCTTCGCTACAAGTCTGAACGCTTTGAGAAATTCAAAGAGTTCAAGGCTGAGGTAGAAAAGAAGGTCGGGAAAACTATCAAGTCGCTGCGATCTGATCGCGGTGGCGAATACCTCGGTAACGAGTTCCTTCAATATTTGTCAGAAAATGGGATTACATCCCAGTGCACTGCATCGGGTACTCCCCAGCAAAACGGTGTAGCTGAAAGAAGAAATAGGACTCTTCTAGAGATGGTAAGATGAATGATGAGTTATGCAAACTTACCAATTTTGTTTTGGGGCTACGCATTGGAAACAACAACTTACGTGCTTAATGTGGTGCCTTCTAAATCAGCTCCTAAGACGCCTTTTGAGCTCTTCCTTGGTCGCAAACCTACTTTGTGCAAGTTTAGAGTATGGGGTTGTCCAGCACACGTACTGTCGAAGGAACCTGATAAGCTAGAAAGCAGGTCAAAAGTAATGTTATTCATAGGGTATCTCAAGCAAACGAAAGGTGGTTACTTTTACTGTCCTGAGAGTCAAAGAGTCGTTGTTAGCACCAACGCTAGATTCTTGGAGGACGAGTATGTGAGTAATCACAAGTCAAGGAGTGATATTGTTCTTCTAGAAATTGAGAACGAGAATGCAATTCAATGGGAAGGGGAACGTGTAGATGTGGGTGCACCTGTGAGAGGCACAGCACCACAGAAACGTTCTTCAGTGCAAGGTGCAGGACCACAAGTTACTGCACCTACTAATGACACGGCACCGATGCCTCGTCGTAGTGGGAGAGTTATTTTCCATACAGAAAGGTACATGTTCGTGGGTGAGTCTTCAAACTTGAGCCCGGAAGACGGACATGAGGACTCTGACCCACTGACTTACAAAGAGGCAGTGCAGGACAAGGATGTTGCCAAATGGCGTGTCGCCATGGATTCTGAAATTGAATCCATAACTCCTATGGATGTATACCAGAAAACTGATTTGCCGGATGGCTTTAAGGCCATAGGGTGCAAATGGGTATACAAGAGAAAGAAAGGGGCGGATGGAAAGATCACGGCTTTTAAAGCCAGGCTGGTGGCAAAGGGTTATAGTCAGAAAGAGGGCATTGATTATGACGAAACCTTTTCACCCGTAGCCATCCTCAAATCCATCTGGATACTCCTTGCCATAGCTGCGCATATGGACCTCGAGATCTGGCAGATGGATGTCAAAACTGCTTTTCTAAACGGTTACCTTGAAGAAGGTAGGGACATCTATATGCAGCAACCCGAGGGTTACATAAGCAAGGGCGAAGAACATCTTGTCTGGAAGCTTAGGAAGTCCTTGTATGGACTTAAGCAAGCTTCAAGGTTGTGGAACTTACGTTTCAACGATGTGATTAAATCCTATGGATTTGCACAGTTGGAAAACGAAAGTTGTGTTTACCGAATTTGTGTCAGTGGGAGCGTGGTCTTCCTTGCACTATACGTTGATGACATACTCCTATTTGGAAACAACGAGGGAGTGATGTCCAAAATCAAAGCTTGGTTATCCGAACAGTTCCAAATGAAGGATCTGAGAGAAGCTGGCTACATTCTTGGGATTAAGATCTTACGAGATCGTAAGATAAGAATGTTGAACTAATCCCAGGCATCCTATGTGGATACTGTGTTAGCCCGGTTCAGCATGCAACTCGCCAAGAAAGGCTTGATACCTTTCAGACATGGCGTACATCTTTCTAGTGGGCAGTGTTCTCAGACACAGCGGGAGAAAGATGAGATGAGTCTTGTACCATATGCTTCGGCAGTGGGTAGCCTCATGTATGCGTTGTTGTGTACCAGGCCACATATCTGTTATGCCGTTGGCATGGTAGCAAGATATCAGTCTAACCCTGGACAGGCGCACTGGACTGCTGTAAAGCACATCCTCAAATATTTGAAAAGAATTAGGAATTTCTGCCTAGTTTATCAAAGTAAGGATTTGTGCCCTGTGGGTTATACAGACTCTGATTTCCAAGGGGACCAGGATGAGAAGAAATCGACCTCAGGATATGTGTTTACCCTGGGAGGTGGAGCTATATCTTGGAGGAGCTCAAAGCTGAAATGCATTGCTGACTCCACCATGGAGGCGGAATATGTCGTCGCCTCTAACGCCTCGAAAGAGGGGGTATGGCTCCGGAACTACCTTTTAGAGTTGGGCATGATCCCGAGTTTGCCGAGGAGCATCACAATTTATTGTGATAACTCTGGTGCAGTGGTAAACTCGAAGGAACCGCGATCTCACAGGGCAAGCAAACACATAGAGAGAAAGTACCATATCATACCGTATTGAGGGCGATGTGCTGATTAAGAAGATTGACACTGCTGACAATCTTGCTGATCCATTTACAAAGAGCTTGCCACAGAAAGCTTACGAAATACATATTCGTGAGCTGGGTCTGAAGTGGATGCCGACCACTAACAGTGGTTAAAGAGACAGCAGACTAGATAGACGGACTGTATACTCTGTAATAGCTTAGTTATGCTTTGAGTATAAGTGGGAGATTGATGGGTTTTGTATACTGAAAGCATTTATTATAATGAGTATACAACGGTTTATTTCTCCTATCTGTTAACAATCTTACATGTATGAACAATGGTATCCTCTTGTCTCACCGATAGGAATGATCATACGGTGTGTTGTAGATCGCAGAAGACAGTATGATCACTTGACCTAGTGAGACATAAACCTTATCACAGCCGAGATAACGTATGAGGATACATCTGTCCGGATGGTTGGGGCATTGTCAGAATAAGTAGTCTGTCTTGGTTACTTGACATGCTGGTACGCAGAGGTGGCGTATTGATAGACCACAGTGAGATGTATTCGTCTGTCTGACATCAGTGAATATAAGATCTCGTTATATTGATTGAGTCCAAACCCTAACGAAGGTTCAGGGGTTTGCACGTGTTGACTGTTGCTTTGACTTGCCATGGTGGAGGGCCTAAGTAACGTGCTCGTATATTCGCATCTTGGGTAACTGTAGTTCGTGTAGTACCGCCTGAGACTGGGTTTAGGTAACCATATCCGAGTAATAAGATGGGGACATTCCCTAAGGAGCTTAATAACATTCATCGTGTCAAAGTCCTGCAGGCTGATTAAGTTCAGGCACGAGTGATAAGGATTGAGTGGTACTACTCAGGAATAATAAGATATTAATTAATTGTAGTTAGAGCTTGTCAGAGGCTCCGATTAATTAATGGATGTCCGGTAACCTTAAATATGGGGATTCTCAATTAATGCAGCCCATTCTCATAACATGGTAATAAAGGGGTAGGTCAGTATTAATTCTGTGGTGAAAAAGAATTAATATTAATTAATTAATTGTGTCCTGGGTTGTGGACATGGGAATTAATTAATTTATAGGCCCACTTTATTATTTGCATTAGGTCCCAGGTCTGGCCCAAGGAAAGTGTGCTGAATTGAGTCCAGGAGCCCATTAGGGTTTACAACCCTAGGTCTATAAATAGACAGCTCTCTCTCATAAGTTGTAACACAGTTGAAACACACTAAACCTAGGAGAGAGAGAGAGGGGCGCTGATCCTGTATCAAAGGGAGGAGAATTTCGATTCTGGTCCTGCTCAAGCCTCAGATCTATGGAGTCCTCACCAGTAGTAGATCTAAACAGCACCGGGATACAGATCTGAAGATCTAATCTGGTGAACAACAGATTTATTTCTTCCCTCTTTGTATTTTGATTTTTAATCTAAGAAATTAGATTTCTAATTTCTGATTCCGCAGATAAAATCGGATTGCGTGGTTGAATTCAAGTTGGAAATTCAAACGCAAAAGATCAGTTCAGACTCGATGGAATAACGGTAATTCCTCAATCCACAAATCTGAGTATTAAATTCATAGGAGCATGCTAGGGTTTTTCATGTATTTAATTATGCACAATATCCATAAATCGATCCGGTTCAGTTTGGTTTTGGTGATTCGGTTCACGGGAAAACCCTACACACTCTTGGTCCATAACTGCAATATAACCTTAACACTAACCAATCTTCAAAGCAACTAGGGAACTTGCAAATACCAATTATAAAAACATACACATCCTCCAAGTTACCCTAAAATACGATAAAATCATCCCGAAAACATCAAGAATAAACCAAAATTTCACAAGAGGATCACACAATAATCAAGCATTCCAACCATGTCTCAATTCCCCTCAATGAAGAACAATATAGTCATGCCTCAAAATAACTTCCAAAAATTGAATCAGTCTTCAACAAACCATGCTTAGAACGCACACAATATGAACAATCCTAACAAAAGAACAAGTTCTAAAGCAAGCAATCGGGCAAAAGATGGGCATGTTCTCATGGAGCACAAACTATAACTTCCAACCATCAAATTCAAAAAAATCAACCGTTCAAATCCTATTTAATTGACATAGATACAAAGATTAAATGAAATAGGAGGAGAAATTACCTATTGGTGGCCGAAAATTTGAAAGGAATTCGAGAATATGAATAAGGGTACCGTTTGAGAAGAGGGAGACGATCGAATGGAGCTGTGCGCCGCTTGGATTGCATTTTAATTGCACTCGATCCCGAACAGGATGTGCCCTATCCCGTTAGGGACGGTTCAACCAGTGGTTCGTCCTGTACAGAAAAACTGGTCCCGGACGGGATGAAATGGCTCCCGTTCGGGATATGTCACGGTTGCGTGGTGTTTTTCCGCCTTCCAAGCTCCCGAGTGGAATGAGATGCATTTTTCTCGGGAGCAGTTGGTCCTGAGAGGGACAGAGTCATCCCACGCGAGATTTTCCCCCAAAATAAAGAATTTTTTTCTCCCTACATCACTCCAATTAACTCCGAACATACATATTAACAGTTTATCCCCCCAAACTCGACACTACTCAATATATGTGGAAAATACTTACTCAAAATAATAAAAAGATCCAAAACAAGTAAATTGGACTTGGGTTGCCTCCCATGAAGCACTTCATTTATCGTCGGGAGCTCGACGAACTTACCTCCTTACCATCATGTGAGGGAGATTTCATTCACAATACGAGGCAGTTCGGAAGTGTGAAATCTCTTGACCCGATGCCCATTGACCTTAAAGCAGTGTACATTTTCATTCTCGAGTCCCATCGTACCATTCTCGAACACTTCGTGTACCTTGTACGGTCCTGACCAACAAGAACGAAATTTACCCAAAAATAATCTTAACCGAGAATTAAATAAAAGAACCATATAACCTTTGTAAAACTGCTTCACTCGAATATTCTGGTCATGGAAGCATTTGACCCTCTCTTTGCATATTCTCGTGTTCTCGTAGGCCTCATGTCTCCATTCTTCGAGCTCATTCAGCTTTTGCACCCGATCCCCCTGAGCTTTCAGATAGTCCAAGTTCAAAGTTTTGATAGCCCAAAATACCTTGTGCTCAACTTCAACTGGAAGATGGCAGGTCTTGCCATAGACCAGATGATACGGGGACATGTCACTTGGTGTTTTGAAGGCTGTTCGGTAAGCCCACAAAGCCTCATCAAGTCTCTTGCTCCAGTCCTTTCGAGTCAACACTATCTTTTCTAGCACCTGCTTGATCTCTTGGTTTGCCAACTCTGCTTGTCCATTGACTTGTGGGTGATAAGCTGTTGTCACTCTTTGCCTGACTCCGTACCTTGCCAAAAGCTTATCCATGAGTTTGTTGCAAAAGTGACTACCCCTATCACTCACCAAGGCTTAGGGAATGCCAAATCGAGCTACTAAGACCTGCAAAAACTTCAGCATAACTTGAGAATCATTAGTAACAGTTGTTATGGCTTCGACCTATCGAGACACATAATCAATAGCTGAAAAAATAAACTTGTAACCATATGATGGTAGTAATGGACCCATGAAGTCGATGCCCCAAACATCAAATATTTTAACTTCGATAAAGATCTTTTGGGGCATCTCATCCCTTCGGGTTATATTCACCATTCTTTGGCATCTATCACATGCTCTAACCATTGCCACACAATCTTCAAACACGGAAGGCCAATAAAATCCACAAGCGAGTACCTTCAATGCGGTGCGGTTTGCACCAAAGTGTCCCCCACTCACCGATTGATGACATTCTTCGATAATCTTTCTCCACTCGCTCTGAGGAACACACCTGCGAATAATACCATCAGCACACCTACGAAACAGATACGGTTCTTCCCAGTAGTAGAACCTGGCCTCCTTAAGAAACTTCTTCCGCTAATAGGGCTCCAAATCCGGAGGTAACACACCTGCAACCAAGAAACTGCGAAAATCTGCATACCACAGAGTACTAACTACTACCACACTCAAAATTTTCTCATCAGGAAAATCCTCTCTAATTAACTCATCCTAATTGTCTCCATCAACAGGATTCTCTAACCTAGATAGATGATCTGTTTTCACATTCTCACATCCTTTCTTATCTCTAATTTCCATGTCAAATTCTTGCAAAAGCAAAATCCATCTAATCAACCAAGGTTTTGAATCAGTTTTAGCAAACAAATACTTAATTGTTGCATGATTAGTGTAAACCACAGACTTTGCTCCAACCAAATAAGCACGAAACTTATCATAAGCATAAACAACATCAAGTAATTCTTTCTTAGTTACAGTGTAATTCAATTGAGTTGGATTCATCATTTTGCTAGCATAGGCGATAACTCTAAAGATCTTGTCTCTAATATGTCCAAATGCTACCCCCACAACAGAATCACTTGCATCACACATCAGCACAAAATCCTACTCCCAATCCGGAGTCACTAACACTGGGGTTGTCACTAATGCTTTCTTAAGAGCCTCAAAAGCCTTCACACAGTCTTCAATTAAGTTGAAAGGGACATCCTTATCTAGCAAGATACATAAAGGTTTGGTTATCTTGGAAAAATCTTGAATAAATCTCCTATAAAACCCAGTGTGTCCCAAGAAACTCCTAACCCCTTTTACTGTCCTAGGCACAAGAAGTAGTTCAATTGCTACAACCTTAGCCTTGTCAACCTCTATCCCCACACTAGAAACCTTATGACCCAATACTATACCCTCTCTAACCATAAAGTGACACTTTTCCCAATAAAACACTAGGTTAGTCTCCTCACACCTTTGCAAAACAGTTTTCAAATTTTCCAAATAGTCATCAAAAGACAATCCAAACACAGAAAAATCGTCCATAAAAACTTCCATAATATTCTCAATAAAACCATGAAAAATAAACAGCATACACCTTTGAGATGCATTGCACAATCCAAAGGGAATCTTACGGTAAGCAAAAATCCCGTAGGGACAGGTGAAAGTAGAATTGTGCTGGTCTTCAAGTGCCACCACAATCTGATTGTATCTGGAGTACCCATCCAAGAAGCAATAATGAGATTTACCTACAAGACGGTCAAGCATTTGATCAATAAAGGGTAAAGGAAAATGATCTTTAAGAGTTGCATTATTTAAAGCCCTGTAATCAATGCAGAAACGCCATCCAGTAGTCGGTCTCTCGATCACTTCTTTGCCGCTTGGCTTGATAACCTTCTAGAACCCCCCTTTCGTGGGAACCATGTGGGTCGGACTGACCACTCACTATCACTAGGGGCATAGATAATGTTATTATACTACAACTTCAAAACTTCCTTTTTCACCACCTCTTTCATCTTCAGGTTCAGTCTCCTTTGAGGTTGTCTCATCGGCTTGCTCCCTTCTTCAAGAATGATCTTGTGCATTACAATAGACGGGTTGATCCCCCTTATGTCGAAGATCTGCCAACCTATAGCTAATCTATGCATTCTCGGGACTCTCGAGAGCTTTTCAATCTCCACAGCAGAAAACTCCAAGGCAACAATGACTGGATAGGTGTCATCCTCCCCAAGGAAGATATACTGGAGGTTGTCTGGCAATTTCTTCAACTCCACCATGGGGGCTTCATTCTTGTCCTTTTCTCTCTTGAATTTGCCTCATGCTCCTCTTCTTTAGTCCTCAACTCCAGAAACTTGACATCCTGCTTTAGTTTGATCTCCGGTGTATCGTCCAATGCATTCACCATTTCTAGCACCTCATCACAAGCCTCATAAAGCTCATCAAAACCAAGGTTAGAGTACATGGAATCATGAATAACTTCTTCTAGTGCATCTCTCGTCTCGTAACCAAATAACAAAGGAGTAGATATTACCTCGATATTGTTGCACTCTTCATACCTTTCTTCATGCTTCTTCATTGCATCAGAGATGGAAAATGAAATTTCTTGATCATTGAAGCGGACAGTCAGCTCTCCCTTCCTCACATCAATCAATGCTCCTCGAGTAGTCAAGAATGGTCTCCCAAGAATCAAAGTCACATTCTTATCTTCCTCCATATCAAGGACCACAAAATCTGTAGGGAATATAAAATCATTAACTTTTACCAACACATCTTTCACAATACCTTTCGGGTAGGATAAAGAGCAATCTGCCATTTGGAGAGTGATGGTGGTCGGTTTGATCTCCCCAATCTGTAGCCTCTTGAAAATAGAAAGTGGCATCAAATTGATGCTCGCACCTGAATCACACAATGCTTGGCCAAACTCCAATCCACCAATAACATATGAAATTTTGAAGCTCCCTGGATCTTGCCTCTTGAAAGGCATTTTTTGTTGGATCACTACACTGCATTCTTCAAATAGATTCACGGTTTTGAACTCCCCAAATTTTCTTTTCTGTGCTACCATTTCCTTAAAGAATTTGGTGTACCCTGGAATATCCTGTAATACTTCCAACAACGGCAAGTTGATGTGCACCTTTCTCAGATGATCCAAAAACCTTGCAAACTTCTTGTTCAACCTATTCCTTGCCAATCTCTGAGGAAAAGGTAAGTAGCTTCCTTTGGGAATTTCCTCGGATGTGCTCCCCTTTTATGTTTTGACTAGCTGGGCGGTCACTTCCTCTTCAATCTCCCCTTCTTCTGAAACCTTTCCTTCAGCCCTTTCTTCTCCTAACCCAACGTGGGGTTACTGGGTTCTTCATAAGACTTACCACTTCTCGTGGTTATAGCACTGCAGTTCTTCCTCGGGTTGACTTTAGTATCACTGGGAAGCTACCCTTGTTGATGTTACGCACTCACATGCTTAGCAATGGTAGAGATTTAATTCTGCATCTCTATCAACATACTGTCATATTTATCGAGTCTCTTCTCAAACTCTTCTTCTTTCGAGCTGAGCGCTCTTCTCTTTTGCTGCACATATTGCTTCCTCATGTTATCTCCTCCATTCACCTGATTAGATCCTTCCTCTCTCTGCTCAAATCCTAGAGGTGGATTCATAGCATTGTTCGGATTCCCATAAGACAGGTACGGGTGGAATTGGTTGTTGGGATGATAAGGAGGATTATCATACTGATAATAGGGCCTTCGGTAGTTCCCAAAGTTACCTCTACCAACAAAGTTAACATCGTCAACAGATTGGGTTTTCATCTGACCCATTTTGCTGCATTGATCAAGAATTTGATTTCCTCCCCTTCATGAGTTTCCCATTTGCTGTTGTTGATGTTGAGCTCGATCCAAAAGAAATAGATCCATCTTTGTTTCCATCGAGGCCATTTTCTCCTAAATCTCATCCTGGTCCTTTGCCTCAGCCACACTCTTCACAACACTGTACTCCCTCATTTCCTTTGGCCATTTGTAACTGTTTTCCGCCAGCTTTTCAATCGCCCTCATGGCCTCTTCTTCCTCCAGATCGAGAAAATCTCCTCCACCAATATTTTCCAGCCGCAGTTGTGTATCATTATCTACTTCGGCATAAAATTGGCAAATGATCTGGGCATTAGACATCCCATGTTTTGGACATCTCCTCAGCAGCTCTCGGAATCTATCCCATTCCTCGTACAGTGGCTCGTCATATTGCTGGTTGAATGACAAAATTTCTGCTTTCCTCTTTAGTGTCAGGCCCGGTGGAAAATATTTCAGCAGAACTTCTCCTTCAGATCCTCCCATGTGCTTATTCCAGTTTTATTCAATCCCACCAACCAAGCCTTAGCTTCGTCCTTCAAGGAAAAGGAAAGCAGAAACATCCTGATTTGGTCCTGGGGGACTTGGTTCATTTTTATCATGTCTGCTACCTCCAAAAACTGTGTAATGTGACAATTGGAATCTTCATCAGGCTTCCCCCCGAACTGATTCTTTTGTACCAATTGAGTGAGCTGGGGTTTGATCTCGAAGTGAGTAGCATCTGTACGCAAATTGAATCCATCAGTTGGTTCTCCTCTCTGTAGTCAGAACAGATTTTGGAGAGGATTTCTCCTTTCTTCTCTACGATTACGTTCCCCCGGATTGTTAACATGGTTACGAATTTCTTCCAGCTCTCTCTTTAGATTCTCGATCAACTGCCTGTCGTTCCTTTGATCTTCCTCAGTCATGTCTTCCTTCGTTGCTCCTTGTTTTGTCAGTTCTCGTGTTTTCTTCACTTTGGATCTAATAATCATACATCTGCACCAGTAAAATTTAAAGTTAAGTCAACAATATAAATAATCTAGACTACCAAGCTTTAAATCCCCTAATATCAAACAACGACCTACACTTTGATTCCCCGGCAACGGCGCCAAAAACTTGATGCATTAAAGTTTTATCAAATAAAAATTATCAAACTCAGAGACTCAACTTGCCCGTTGATATGAATAAAAGGGAATGATTTGAAAACTTCAATATCTAAATGTGATAAAATAACTGTGAATGATCATTTGTAAATTAACTTAAACCTTAAAGGACTAATGCAAATAACTAAATAAAATACCACACAACTAATTCAAGTTTATCAAAGAGAGAAAAGTCGAGGTTCTTAGGATGAATTGAGTAGATTAGGAATATGTTTGGATTTGCCAACAATACGACCCAATTTCCATTAAGTAGTTTGAATCAATTCGCTTACTATAGTTATTACCCTTAGTATTGGTGCAACAATAGTAGATCAACCTTAATCTCAACCTAGGTCTAGGTTTATTGACTTCGATTGACTCCAAAAGTCTCAAGAATTAAAGACCTAGATATCAAATAACCTATCCTCTAAGTGAAAAGACACCCAATTATTGTTGCAATCCCCTCCAGTTAACAAACCTATCAAGCTAGTTCATTGAGGCATAATTTCCAACACAGTGTGATCAAGCATGCAAGGAATACAATTTGAAATCAACAACAATAAACAAACCATCAAAAATTCAAACTTCAAATCCAAACAATATTCCAAAATCGTTCTCAATCACATCCTAAACCTCAACGATGAGTTTAGCTACTCATGAACACAATTGAAAACATCAATCTCTCAAAAAGAAACATATAAGAAATAAAGAACAAGAAATCTTTGGATTTTGAGATGAATCTTCAACTCTCGATTTGATTCCTCCCTTCAATCTTCAATTCTTGGCTCTTGAAGTTGTTTTTCTCCCCTTTCCTCGTGCTTTCTTTCTCTAGGTTAACAAAAGTCGAACCCTCAAATTGTGATCTCCTTTGCCCTTTTATAGATGAAATTTCAGCCGCCAAAGTGATTTGGTCCTGAACGGACCCCTTTGAAGACATGCGTCCCGAACGGAATGAAGCTTTGGATAAATTCAAAATTCTTGTCGGGTCCTGAGTGGGATGGAACTGCCCTGAGTGGGATGGTGGTCCCGAACTGGAAAGAACTCATCCCGAGTGGGACAGGCTGTTGAAAAATCAGGCCGAATTTCTGAGTTCCGAATGGAACTATTCTCTCCCGAGCAGGGTGACGGGTCCCGAACGGGACAGAATGAGTCCCGCTTGGGACGGAACTCTTCCTTAGCAAAAATCGCTCAAAAACTCGGATTTCTTGCTCGTTTCATGCCCTACACACTCAAACACCTCTCGAACACCGAGTGAAGGTAAAATCAACCAAAAGAAAATATAAGTGCATGGTTTGTGTAGGATTCAAGTCTACAATAGACAACGCGAGTTGTCACTTTAATTAACTTGCCAAGGATCGTTCTTAGGATATTTAAAATAAATATAAATTAAATAAATCAGGCAAACCTAGGCATGCTCTTAAAAACTTAATTGCAATATATGGATTTTATAATACCTCAACTCCTGCGGATTGAATAACGGTGATTGAAAGAGTTGATTGGTGTTCCTACAGATCTGATCTTTTGATCTATTCCCTTGCTCCTCGGAAATCTGGTGAGGATACGCTACCGAGTTGAATCAGAGATCTAGAGGAATCGATCAGTTCCTCCCTACTGATAAGTCATCGCACTTTTCTCTCTCTTCCCTCAATATTCTGTGTTGAATATTAAAACCCTAATGATCTGATAGAGAGAAAAAGGTTATTAGGGTTTGAGAAACCCTAATACCAATGGGCTTTGAGCAGTGATTGGGCCAGACCAGGGATAAAATACAAATAATAAAGTGGGCCCTCTTTATTAATTAATTCTTCCTTGTTCAACCCAGAATATAATTAATTAATAAAACATTATTTTAACCTTCACCACGGTAACAATGTTGACTCACCCTTTTATTACCATGTAATTAGGAACGGGTTGCATTAAACTAACATGATCCACATATTTAAGGTTTTAGACATTCATTAATTAATTTGACATATGACAATTTGCCTCAATTAGGTAATCTCTTATTTCCTGATTAGTACCACTCACTCTTTTTCAATTATGCTTGAATTAACAATTCAACCTGCAAGACTTAGCATAAAGAACCTTGTGAGCTCATTAGCGAATGTCACCATCCTGAAGCGGATATGCTTACCTGCACGTCCAGCCTAAGCAGTCCACACATAAATTGCCAACATCTAAAGTGCAGATATAAGAGTACATGAAAGACTCGTCATCCTAGAAAATCAAAGTGTGGTCAATCTATGTGTGCCCCTTAGCTTTCTGTTAGGTTTAAGATCGTAGGAAGTATGGTAGGGATCTGGCTCATTCATATGTCACTGAGAATGGCACATCCCACTGTAGATCCCATCAATACAATGTATCGACACATTCAAGTAGCTAGGATAAGCTCACTTATGAACTGATGTGCCACGGCTTAAACCGACAGCCTATCTAGGGACTGTCTTAGCCGTGATACTGTTTACATCTCGCTAGGTCAATCGAGCCATATGATCCTTTGTGATCTCCTACACACCATATGGTCATCCCTATCGACGAAATAATAGGATATTATAGTTCGTTGTATGTTCATTGTTATATCAGATGGTGAGCATTGTTGATGCAACACATATATGAAGGCCAGTATATAAAACACTTAATCATATATGCTTTCATTATACAATCCCAACAATCTCCCACTTATACTCAAAGCATAATACCATTACTTTTACAGAGTATTTAGTGTGTCTATAAAATCTAGCTATTACAAAAATAGGACACAGTGTGTCTGGCTTTAGATCTTTAGTCCAAGACCACGAACGTGTTCTTCATATATCTTTTGAGGTAAGCCTTTTGTAAATGGATCAGCTAGATTCTCCTTCGTATCTTTTTTTAGGATTAGCACATTGCCTCTTGCTACGAGTTCTCGTATGATGTGGTACTTTCTTTCTATGTGCTTTGAAGCCTTGTGAGATCTGGGTTCCTTCGAGTTAGCCACTGCACCAGCATTATCACAATATATTGTGATTACTTTAGGCAAACTCGGAACAATATCCAGCTCTAAGAGGAAGTTCAGGAACCATATAGCCTCCTTTGAAGCTTCTGAAGCTGCTACATATTCAGCTTCCATGGTCGAGTCTGCGATACATTTCTGTTTCGCACTCCTCCAATATACAACTCCTCCTCCCAAAGTAAACACATATCCAGAGGTCGATCTCTTCTCATCTTGATCCGCTTGGAAATCCCAATCCGTGTACTCAACAAGACACAAGTTCTCACATTGATATACAAGACATAAGTATCGTGTTCTCCTCAGATACTTGAGAATGTGTTTAACCGCATTCCAATGCGCCTGACCGGGATTGCATTGATATCTTGCCGCCATGCCAACAGCATAGCAGATATCTGGCCTCGTACAAAGCATTGCATACATGAGACTTACCACTGCAGAAACATATGATACTAAAGACATCTCATTCTTCTCTTTCTCTGTCACAGGACACTGTGACTTTGAAAGACGTATTCCATGACAGTAAGGCAGCAAGCCTATCTTGGAATTTAGCAGGCTAAAACGAGCCAACACAGTATCAATGTAAGAACCCTGAGATAAGCTTAACATCTTTTTCCTACGATTCCGCAGGACTTTGATCCCAAGGATGTAACCAGCATTTCCCAGATCTTTCATTTGAAACTGCTCGGACAACCAACCTTTTATGCCTGACAACACTTCCACATCATTTCCGAATAGGAGAATGTCATCTACATAAAGTGCAAGAAAAACCACGCTTCCACTGACACATAAACGGTACACACAACTCTCATTTTCGCACTGTGAAAATCCATAGGATTTGATCACATCATCAAAATGTTTGTTCCATGACCTTGAAGCTTGTTTAAGTCCATATAGTGACTTCTTAAGCTTTCAGACAAGATGCTCTTGATCTTTCTGCTCATACCCTTCTGGCTGTTACATGTAGATGTCTCGACCTTCTTCAAGGTACTCGTTCAAGAATGCGGTTTTGACATCCATCTGCCAGATTTCAAGATTCATATGTGCTGCTATGGATAGAAGTATTCGAATGGACTTTAACATTGCAACAAGTGAGAAGGTTTCATCATAGTCAATACCTTCCTTCTGACTATAACCTTTCACCACCAACCTGGCCTTAAATGTCGTTATGTTACCATTCGAATCCTTCTTTCTCTTGTATACCCACTTACTGCCTATGGCCCGAAAGCCATTTGGTAGTAAGGATTTCTGATAGACATCCATAGCCGTGATCGATTTAATTTCATAATCCATGGCTTGACGCCATTGATTGGCATCCTTGTCACTCATAGCTTCATCATATGTCCATGGGTTGGTATCATTTAGTCCGTCTTTAGGGATTAAGTCAGAAGACTCTACCACGAACATATACTGCTCTCGGTAGCCTCCCACTACGACGAGACCCCTTTATGTGTATGTGTTAGGTGCATTCACTTGTAATTCACCATCTTTCACAGGCGGTCGTGCAGCTGGTTCCATACCTATTCCAGGTATGCTCAGACTGCCACGGGGTTCTCCTGATGGATTTAAATTGTTCTCTTCAATTTCTTGAAGTACAATTTCGCTCTTGGTTCTGTGGTTTCTTACAAATTCATCCTCTAGGAATTTTGCGTTGGTACTTACAACGACCTTTTGATCTTCTGGATCAAAAAAGAAACCACCTTTTGTTTGCTAGGGATAACCCACAAATAGCATTATCTTAGACCTGCCTTCCAACTTATCAGCCTCCTTGTTCAACACATATGCTGAACAACCCCATACTTTTAATTTTGACAAAATAGGCTTTCGCCCGTACCAAAATTCCGTTGGAGTTTTCGGGACTGATTTAGAAGGTACCAGATAAAGTAAATATGTTGTTGTTTCTAGTGCATACCCCCAAAAAGAAATGGGTAAACTGGCATAGCTCATCATTGACCTTACTATTTCTAACAGAATTCTGTTTCTTCTCTCTACTACACCATTCTGCTGAGGGGTGCCAATTGCAGTCCACTGGGAGGTTATCCCTTGATCTGCTAGATACTGTAAGAACTCATTGCTGAGGTACTCCCCACCACGATCACATCGCAGTATTTTTATAGTCTTGTTTAACTTCTTCTCCACCTCAGCCTTGAATCCCTTGAATTTCTCAAGGCATTCAGACTTTTGATGAAGAAGATAAACATATCTATATCTGGAGTGGTCATCTATAAAGGTGACAAAGTATCTATGCCCACCATGGGCTTGTGTTGACATAGGTCCACACAGATCAGCTAACAAATCATTTGCTCGAGACTGAGTTGCCTTGAAAAGCCTGGTCGTCATCTTCCCCTCCATGCAAGACTCACAAACTCTATGTGGAACTACCTGGATTGGATCCATAATTTCACTATCAACGAGTTTCTTGATTCTCTTAAGATTGATGTGACACAGTCTCAAATGCCAAAGATATGCAATATCCTAACTTGAAGAAAATTTTCTTTTCTGTTGGTTAGACATATTATATGCCTCTTTCATTATTGGTTTGTTTGAACATGTAATAATATAAAGAGAATCTTTCAGTGACCCATGACAAATAACAACGTTATTTCTCATGATAGAAACATCTCTACCAAAAATAACAGAAAATCCATCATCAATAAGTTTGGAAACTGAAATCAAGTTTCGCCAAAAAGTCGGCACAAACAAAACATCTCTTAGTGTTAAAACATTATTGCCAAAACATAAAGTAACATCTCCAATTGCTGCAGTAGAGACTCTAGCAGCATTTCCCATGGAGATGGTAACCTCGCCATCTTCAAGCTCTTTAGTCAGCTCGAACCCCTGCATAGAGTAGCAAACATGATCAGTAGCTCCAGTATCCACTGTCCCCAAATGTATAAAAACTAATGCTAAACATGTTTCAATGACTAGTGCAGAAGATGACGTACTTTGTCCCTTGGTGACAAACACCGGACAGTTTACTTTACTGTAACCTTTCCTTTTGCATGCAGAACAGACCTTTCTTTTGTAAACTTTGCCTCCAAATCTTTCAATAGGAACATCACCACATGATACCTCCATGCTCACATCCTCAACACTCGGAAGTGGAAAGTGATGATCAAGCACAACAGCAGACAAGAATTCATTAATTGACTGAGCAGCCTCTAAGAAGTTGATCAGTTGATCAAAAGTAAACACCTTATCATTAGCAAAGATTCTGGAAGGGAGTCAAGTATGACATCAATCAACAATTGATCATTCATACTTCCACCATTCAAGATGTAAAATCTCCTGAGGTACTCCATGTGCAATACATGCTCCCTAACTTTACCACCTTCGGTCATTTTACGGTTTACAATTTGCATTATAAACTTGGCACTGGCATTCTGCCCAAGCATACCATAAGTCTTGATCAGATCTCTCCAAATCTCAACCGCATCAATACAAGACTGATACTTGAGGTGGAGTTCCTCAATCATGGACGACCTGAACATTGATAAAAGCTTATCATTGTTCATCATCCATTTATCAAAGAACTCCTTTGAAGAATCAGAGGGCTCATTCAAAATCGCAGCCGGACGAGGCACAAGTAACACAAAAACAGTCTGAGTAGCAAACATACATCGCTCCATGAGCTATTTCCATTCCAGGAAATTCAAACCCTTCAAGGGATTTTGTGCCAAGATACGAATAATAACAGACATATCTGAAAAATAGTAAAGCGAAAAATAAGAACATACAAATCGAACAATTGAAACAAAAATGAATAGTAACATTTAGATAAAACAACACAATTTGTTTCCTCTAATTGGCCAAGCTAATTCACCGCAAGCTACTTAGTAGACATTTACGACAAACGCTCAACCAGACAAAAATGATCCTTTAATTTCAAAACATGTCAGGCATCCTATGGCAAAAGAAATTAATATTGGAGATGCCAAGACCATGTTAACCTATCCGGAGCAGGGACATCATTCATGAGTTATACTCCAGGCAACATCTAAGCCAAATAACCACAATCCTAACTCTGGATGATGAAGTACTAGACCCATACCGCATGCCCTCTTCATCCTTTGTTATCTCATTTAGATTGATCTTAAAGACTTGTGAAAGTTGTCTCAATGCAAGCTACTTAGTAGACGTTTGCTCCGAGGCTCCCACTTCTTATCTTAATTTAAATGTTTTATTTAAAAACTTCATCGCATTAGAACTGGTAAGTAGTCTCTGACGCTAGCTACTTAGTAGACGTTAATGCTTCGAGATGCTTTACTTCCAATGAGAAGTCGTATTTGTGGAGGTCTAAAAATTTTAGTTTGAAAATAACCAAAATTCAGCTTAGTATTTTAATTTTTAAAGGTTTCATGCGCACACATTATTTTACGTCTCATAAATTATGTCACATCTAAAATTCCATCATAGGTTAATATGAATCCGGAATTTATAGACACAATTTAAAACATAAAATAAATCACATAATAACATGCTCAGCAATTTAAAATTACAACATGCTTTTAAAATAAATAATAAAGCAGTAGCATGTTTACCATATTATTTACTAGTGCGCACATAATAAATCAAATTATACGAGAAAACAATTAAATAAACAAATAAAATTTCTTGTGGCCCCTCTGATGCGATTACAAATTAAAATCTATCTATTACAAGGCTTTTTTTAAAAAATACAGATCTTCAGAATTGGGCTCCCACTGAAAAACTGCAAACCGAGCAGCATATTGGGCCAGAGAACTAGTTCACAGCTCAACTGGGCTGCCTCCGGGCTGGGGAGCCCAAAAACAGGCCCAGCTGCACAAACCCTAGGGTTTGTTTGAAACCCTAGCCGCCAGCCACCACTACAGCCGCCGTCGCCTCTGACCGCCGCAGCTGCACCACCCATGCCTGCCACCACCCTCGTGCTATGTCGCCGGCCGGAGGAGGAATGCCGAACATGACTGGAGACATCTGAACCTGCTGCAGGCGCGAGAACCCTTGACAAGCTGCTGCTACTTTTCATGCAAACTGCCGTGCGGCTCCTGCGCGCGGTTGCCGTCTAAAACCACCCATCATCATCATTGTGAAGAAGACACAGAGAGAGAGAGAGCAGAGGCAGGACCAGCGAACGCCGGCGAAGGCACAGCCCAGCTGCGCGCCGCCGCCACCTTCACTGTGAGGGTTCTGCCATGAGTCCAACCCCTCCGCCCGCTGCATCAGACCGAGAGGACGCTGGGGACAGTCCTGATGGTCGGGGAAAACATGCGCGCACGGTGAGAGGCGACCCAGTCGTGCGCAGGCCAAACCCTAAGGGTTCCTGCGCGTCGCCGCCGTCCTCTGCTGGTCGCCGGTCGCCGGTGAGTGGTTGCAGGTGGTTGACTGATTGCTGGGAAGACTTGTTCTCCATCTTCAACTTGGTCTTTGAATGTTTTTTACAGATTGAATTAAAAAATACAAAGAAATAGATCTAGATCTATTACAGATTTTTCCTTATCAATCTAACCACGAATTTTCTCGTGGTGAAAAACAAAAACCAAAATGAGAAGGCCACGAGAATAAAAACCATCCACAACAATTTTAAATCCATCCATGAACATACATAGTTATTTAATCACAATTTATTCAGGATAGAGCCTAGAACCTGGCTCTGATACCAATCGTAGGATTCGAGTCTACAGTAGACAACGCGAGTTGTCACTTTCATTAACTTTCCAAGGATCATTCTTAGGATATCAAAAATAAATATAAATTAATAAATCAGGCGAACCTAGGCATGCTCCTACAAACTAATTGCAATAGATGGACTTTGGAATACCTCAACTCCTGCGAATTAAATAACGGCGGTTGAAACAGTTGATTGGTGTTCCTACAGATCTGATCTTCTGATCTGTTCCCTTGCTCCTCGAAAATCTGGTAAGGATATGCTACCGAGTTGAATAAGAGATCTAGAGAAATCGGTCAGTTCCTCCCTATTGATAAGTCGTCGCACTTTTCTCTCTCTTCCCACAATATTCTGTGTTGAATATTAAAACCCTAATGATCTGATAGAGAGAAAAAGGTATATATAGTATTAGGGTTTGAGAAACCCTAATACCAATGGGCTTTTAGCTGTGATTGGGTCAGACCAGGGATCAAATGCAAATAATAAAGTGGGCCCTATTTATTAATTAATTCTTCCTTGTTCAACCCAGAACATAATTAATTAATAAAACATTGTTTTAACCTTCACCATGGTAACAATGTTGACTCACCCCTTTATTACCACGTAATTAGGAACGGGTTGCATTAAACTAACATGATCCACATATTTAAGGTTTTAGACATTATTAATTAATTTGGCATATGACAATTTGCCACAATTAATTAATCTTTTATTTCCTGATTAGTACCACTCATTCTTTTTCACTTATGTTTGAATTAACAATTCAACCTGCAGGAGATAGCATAAAGAACCTTGTGAGCTCATCAGGGAATGTCACCATCCTGAAGCGGATATGTTTACCTACACATCCAACCTAAGCAGGCCACACATAAATTGCCAACACCCAAAGTGCAGATATAAGAGTACATGAAAGACACTCTAGCAAATCAAAGTGTGGTCAATCTATGTGTGCCCCTTAGCCTTCTGTTAGGTTTAAGATCATAGGAAGTATGTTAGGGATCTGGCTCATTCATATGTCACTGAGAATGGCACATCCCACTGTAGATCCCATCAATATATGAAGATGTATCGACACATTCAAGTAGCTAGGATAAGCTAACTTATGAACTGATGTGCCGCAGCTTAAACTGACAACCTATCTAGGGACTGTCTCAGCCATGATACTGTTTATATCTCGCTAGGTCAATCGAGCCATATGATCCTCTGTGATCTCCTACACATCATATGGTCATCCCTATCGACAAAATAATAGGATATAATAGTTCGTTTTATGTTCATTGTTATATCAGATAGCGAGCATTGTTGATGCAACACATATATGAAGACCAATATATAAAACAATTAATCATATATGCTTTCAGTATACAATCCCAACAGTTTGTGCACCTAATTCACATCAAATCATGCGATTAAACACTATTAAAATAACAAGAATCATACACATATCATTCACACAGCCGCTGCCAGCCCACCTCCTAGCTTCGACGTCATGCAGGCCACCACGGCAGCCGCCGCCTGCGGTCAGCCACATCGGCGGTCGCAGGAGTCGCCGCAAGAGACTAGAATCGTACGCACACTCCTGGTGTACACACAGCAGGTGCAGCACTGCCTCCCTACGCCACGCACGACCAAGGTCGGCCCTGCCATTTGCCGTGTTACCTGGCGCCTCGCCCACCACCGTCGCGCGCAGCCTGGCCGTCCACATCCATCGCCGGAGCAGCCACAAGGGCATCGTACCGTCGGGCATTGCACGAGGCACCAAACTCACAGACTAGTTTCTTGAAAACCGTCGTGCGCATCTTGCCTCCACTCGCGACCACCGCCAGCCTGCTCCTCGATGTACGATGTCATCTGTTGCTGGTTTACCGGATCTAGGAGTTCGCCGGAAACCATGCACAATAGCCATGAAATGTGGGCGCCGCCCAACCACATGGCAGAAACCTTAGGGTTTCCGCCCGCTGCCGCCACCCTACTGCTGCACCTCTGACGCTGCCAACAGCGTCGCCGTCGATCGGCGAGGATATAGGCTGAGCTGAAAACTGATATCGTGTCCTTCGATGTGTTCTTTGTTTATCTGGATCTGAGATTCTTATAGATTTGAATAAAAAAACAAAAATTTATCTAAATCTATTACATGATTTTTCCTATCAAATCTAACCACGGATTTTCTATTGGTAAAAAACAAATCTAAAAACGAGAAGGCCATGAGAACAAAACATCCATGAAAATTCAAATCCATCCATAATAAATATAAACATATATATTTATTCAATCTTAATTTATTTAAGACAGAGCCTAAAAATCCAAACCTGACTCTGATACCAATTGTACGAACTGAATCTAAAACAAACAACGTGAATTATCATTTATTATTTCAGTCGTTTGGATCATTCTTAGGGTATCAAAAATCAATCAGATTAAATAAACCAGGCGGACCCTATGCATGCTCCTAATATTTTATTGTGAATGATGGATTTACGGAATACCTGAACTCTAGCTTCTGATCTGCGGATCTGGATCGGAGATGGCGTCGATGAAGTAGATTTGGATTTGGGATTGATCAATGCTACAATTTTCCAACAGATCTAATCTTATGATATGTTCCCTTGCTCCTCGTAAATCTGGTGAGGATACGCTACCGAGTTAAATCAAAATCGGAGAAGTCGATCACCTTCTCCTTATGATCAGTCATCGCTCCTCTCTCTCAATTCGCTAAATATTCTATATTGAATATTAATTCTACAGTTGTGTGTATTGAGAGAGAATGGTTTATATAGTGCTAGGGTTTTCAAACCCTAACCCTAATGGGCTCTGAGCATTTTGTGGGCCAGACCAAGGACCCAATGCAAATAATAAAGTGGGCCCTCCTTATTCATTAATTCCATGTCAAACCTAGAACATAATTAATTAATAAAACATTAATTTGCTTTCACCAAGGAAATCAATGCTGACTCGCCCCTTTATTATAACGTTATTTGGAACGGGTTGCATTAAACTTGAATGATCCACATATTTAAGGTTCCGGACATTCATTAATTAATTTAGCTTATGACAATTAGCCACAATTAATTAATTTCTTATTTCCTGAGTAGTACCACTCACTCCTTTTCACTTACGGCTGAATTAAATAATTCAACCTGCAGGGTTTATCATAATGAACCTTGTGAGCTCCTAAGGGGATGTCCCCATCCGAAAACGGATATGATTACCTACATGTCCAGCCTAAGCAGGCCACACACAAACCGCCACAGCTAAGATGCAGGAATAAGAGTACATGAAAGACTCACCACCATATCAAGTTAAAGTGTGGTCAACTTGTGTATGCCCCTTAGCCTTCCATTAGGTTTAAGATGAAAACAAGTATCTAGAGATCTGGCTCATTCACATGTCAATTAAAATGGCACATCTCACCGTTGATTCCATCAATACATAAAGATGTACCGATAAATCAAGTAGCTAAGATAAGCTCACTTATAAACTGATGTGTCACAGCCTATACAGGGGTTGTCTCAATCGTGATACTGTTTATATCTCGCTAGGTCAAATGATTCATATGATCCTCTATGATCTCCTACACACCATATGATCATCCCTATTGGCGAGATAATAGGATATTATAGTTATATTGTATGTTTGCTATATCAAATAGCGACTATGTTGATGTATCACATTTATGAAGGCCATTTTATCAAACAAACACACTTAATCATAAATGGTTTTAGTATACAATCCCAACACAAGCCACCAGATATATCCTTGTCTACCCTTTTGGGTGCAGTCAAATAAAGGGAATAGAAGTATAGAAGGTGTAGAAGACATCCAAAAATAGAGCATGAGCAGGATGAAGAGGTTGTAGAAAGAGCAGAAGAAATCAGAAGATATCTTCTACCGTTGTCGTCTCCTTCTACAAATCAAGCAGCTCACTGCTCAAGGTGACATACCAAGCAACAGGGCATGGTCACTTAGAGAACTTCTTCGTCTCCTCTCTCTGTCGACCAAGGGCAACATCATGTAGGGCAAACTGGCAAATGAAGAAAGAAGCCTGGAGGTGTGGTGAGATGAAAAAGGAAGACATCCCTTTCCAAGAGGGTGCACACATCTCCACCACCTCCTCGACTGAAAACTACTGGAAGACCAAAATCCAATGGTGGTGAAAAACTAGCCAACCTATCTAGTTTCCTTCCTTGTAATAGTTCTGTATAGGTTTTCTTTAGTTAGTTTATCCCTGTACTTATAATGAAAAATATTAAAGGATAAACTGACTTGTTGATGACAATCGTTTTTTGTCCAATAAAGGTCTTTGTTATTCAAAAACTGAACTTACACATGTCAGTGCAATCAGCAAGCTTTTGACTCTCTCGTACTTAAGATTAATTTGCTCTAAACTGACTTGAAAATCAAACGAGCAATATCTCCCAAAAACTATAAGGAGAAGATCTTATGTAGAAAGCTGAGTTTGAGGGGGAATCTTTCAGAGTTTATAAGACTGAATGTCAAACTCGTAAAAACTCTAAAGTTCTTTACTATTCATCAACATAGATTAGAGATGGCTTTGACCACTCCAAAAAGGGAGAGTTAAGGATTTGTATTAGAAAAATCCTTCCTTTAATTTTATTTTAGTGGGTCAAAGGTTGTTAAAGTCATCTTAGTCAATTTTTCAGTCTATAGAGTTCTAAAACTGTAATCCATCTATAGGATCAATCGAGTTGTAATAGAACTTAGTAGCTAAAGACTGAGCATATGGAATGCTCGAGAATTGAAGAAGTGCACGTGCGTGAAACTTGGTATTCACCAAGTATGGCCAAGGCCTATACTGAGTTTGGGTACTCAGAATAGTGTTCACCATATTGACTAAGATAAGTCAGTATGAGGGTTTGTCAGTAACCATACTAACTAACAGAAGCCAGTATGAGGGTTTGCCATACTGACTATGGGAAGTCAGTATGAGGAATGTCTATACTGACTATGGGGAGTCAGTATGGAAGTCTTTACCTTCTAAGCACGTGGTACACGAAGACAACCAAGTTCAGTCAAACTTCAACATATCTTTGCTTAAGTAAAAGTCAGTACGAGGACATCCATACTTGGATTCCTCGGACTGAAACTTAGTCTGACAAAAGTTAGTGAAAAGTACACTAACACAGCGGAGCAGAGCAGACCTATAGCATGGGCTATGAGTAGCAGTCAGTGTTCTACTCTGGAACATTGATTCTCACGGGCATATATCAACCAACTGAGTTCTGGGAAGAACAGTAAACATCTAAGCAGAACGAAGGATGGAGCTCCGACAGGCTGTGCATAGATCGTAAGGAGACTTGTATTCATACTTGATGGTCTTTCCAGACCAAGTGTCTGAAGAATGGATGTAGGATATTTAGATCCGAATCACTATAAAGTTTCATGTTTTCTTTACTGCTTTCATTTAAGCTTTTGCATTTATCAAGTTTCATCAAACTGACTTTCAAACTTTCAATACTTGTCCAAGTATTGAAGTGTATATTCAGTGAAACTTACTTAAAGAACTATTCGACCGAAGCTTAACCATTTAGAAACCTTAAACTGCGTTTCAGTCAGTATAGGAGAACAAGTGCAACTTATTATTATCTTCCGCTGCATATTACGTACTCTGATATCGGGACCAACAAAATATATTATTGATTTATGTGGTCATTACTTTGGGCTTTGTATTAGGTCTTATGGATCTATTATTTTGTTGGTTAGGATTTTGTAAATTGATATATATTGTACAAAACATGAGATAAAGAATATGAACAGTTATTTTCCCCACTTCTTTTTCTTTTTCCTTCGTATCTTCAACCATCCATGAATTTCATTGTATCTTAATTATCTCAATTTATAACACATTATTCATTTATTTGTAAAATTATAGAAATGAGTACAAGAATCAAATTTAAAATATTGATTTTTAGTTTTTATGCATATAAACTAAAAATACAAATTCAAGATAGTTAAATTATTAGACATGAAAATTTAAGAAATAATATAAAATCATTAGTCATTTTAGACACATTAGTAATTTTGAAAGTTAGAAGGTTAAACTGAATTGATTTAAAATTAAATAATTAAACTGAACTAAAAAATCAAAAGGAATTAATTTGTTAATATAAGAATAGATGAGGAATCAAATAGAATTTTATTTCCCATTTTTATAGGTGGCGTAGAAACACCAGACGCATTCAATAAGCGCCCACCTATTAAACGAACCTCGTACAGAGTTCGTGATCTCTAGATATTTTCTTCTCTCTCTGCATATTTCGCTGCAGAAACTTGTTTTACCCGTCGTTCATAAGATGCTCATATTCGTCAAGAATGTGTAAACAAATGCGCGTCATTTTCCTCAACCGGTATTTTTCATTCGGAAATATGATTTGGGACTTGCCTTCTATGCCGCTATTCCATGTAATAATTCAGTTTTGTTTACATGTATGGGTTGAAGAATTGGGGCAGTTAACGCCATCATTGCTTTTCTTTTCTGTTGTGGGGCTTTCCCTTCGTCCCAGTTCAAGGTTATTGCCGTATGCTTTCGTAACTCTAGTCTAGCACGCGTGATGCCGTCTCATCCCGCGAGGATTGGTGTACGTGCGTAATAATCTTTGGTATTTCTTCCTTGTTTTCTCTTGGATTAAAGAAACACATGTTCTTGGATAATCTTGTCAATCCCTTGAGCCGTTTGTGTTAATTGGAGCAGTTTTGTGAATTCTATAATGTTTTCTCAAATTTGTTGTATTGGTCTTGAATCTTGATATCCTGATAGCAATGTTTATGAGGGGGATCAAGAAGCCTTCAAGATTCTTGAGCCTGTTCATTATGTCCGAATGAGCGTTTGTGCAATGAAAACTATACTTTTGGATTCTTGTAACATGATGCATGTGCATATTATTGAGTTTACTCTATGCAGAGTTCAAGACACCCTCTCTCCATTTTACTCTCTTAACTTTGGTACCTGTGATTGTTGACCTTATCTTTCTTTTGGGAGCTGATCAGAGCATCTTTAAGTTTTTTCTATGGTTTTGTTTAATTTCTTGAAATTCATTTGATCTTAGGATAAGCATGAAAAGCCAAATCTTAATACAAGATTATTGGAATTAAGTTGTTCTGTTGTCTCTTCTGATGAGGTTTTATAAGTTCTTGTTATGAGTTCTTCAACCTTGAAGGCAATTCATAATTGTAATTGTAGGAAACTGGGAACTGTCTGTTGGATATGTCATCTGTGCAGACATCAATTTTAGGTTTTGAAAACTCTCATTAGTTCTGTATATTAATTCATAATTTCTGGTATGTCTCTTTCATTCTCAAGGTAGGTGATGCTGCTACATTTATGCATTATATATTAGCCAAGGCTTGTTGGAAAGTATCGGGTTCAATTGCTACTGGAATTTGCAGGTCTATGAACCTTGGTTTGGGCTACGATTTGCTGCCGAATTTTCTACTTGGATGCTGTCAGCTGGAACAGTAAACATTATTCTCATAAATACCTATGTTTCGTTTTTTATTTTTCATCTAAGTGAGGTCATCAAACTTTTGCATGCCTGTGGAGTGTGAATGAACTGCAACACTTCAATTCAGTTCTTGATGTTATCAGTATTATTCAAACATGAATTGTGATAAACTGATTTCTCTCTTCATCATTTATTATGAATTTACATAGAATTCCAGTGAATCATTGAAAAATTCTTAATCTTTTCACACTATTTCACAAACAGAAATCTGATGGATATGAGTCATATGTGAACCCATCCATTCACTTTAGCACCTGCTACCAGTCTGTTTTAAACCTGGTCCTTCAAACTTTCACGAGTTCTGTCATAGCTGGTAAACATATTTCCAGCACAGCCATCAACTCTATTGCAGTTGAAGCCTGTTAAAACAATCAATATTATGCAGATGCTTAAATGTGGAAGGCCTAAAAAGTCTTCAATTCATTTCCATGAATCTAACTATAGTTTATCTTGAAATTGAATTACCCCAGGTTTACTACATCTGGCGCCTTCCTTCTCCGATTTTGTGGTTGGCTAAGCTCTAGGTTTATGGGTTCTTGTTCATGTATAACATATTCATTGGTCAGACCATGTTTGTTGGGGGATAACCCTTCCCCTGCTCTTATGCTAGCTGGGCCATAGACCTGTTCCAAAGGTGACATAGGTTCAGAAGAAATTCAGTCTTTTTCTAGACAGTATATAATCTGCCAATACCTTTTTCTGTAATTTCATATTTTCATCACTTACAACATGTATCTTCTCACGTAGTCGTATGTTTTCTTCATGAATGAGGTTTCCCTGCGACATCAATGAAGTTGCTCGCACAATTTCACAACGACATTATACAGTTGAAATGAATGGAAGTTTCACGAGAATACCTTCTTGTGTAAATCTTTGATCTCCTCAGTCAAAGTTTGTTCCTATGGGTGATAATTCGTTAGAGCTTTTACTACAGTTCTGTAAACTTATAGATATAGCTATCTGTTCAAAAAGTTAAAACAAAAAGGTGTTTACCTTCTTTAGTTGCACTCCTTTCAAGCTTTTCTCGAGCAGAATCTCCAGATTTTGGAGCTCCTTGATGCTGAGTCCAGAAAGCTCTTCTCCTAAAAGCTGCCTGTAGCCATCAGAAAGGTTATGTTGGTATGTTTTCGGCTCTTCATCTCACTTTAATATGTTGCTGCTCGATATGTACAGCTGATGTAATTGAATCCCTTTTTCCTAGACGTTGAGTAGCACATTGTCTTCCTATAATTCTAGCCGTGTTGTCCAGGTTCCAATTCTCCCTACCTAGGTGTGTAAGAAAGTATTCTTTGTACAAGAGTTTCAAACTTTTAAAACCATTATTGTAACTCCCACCTAACCTGACACCCAAAAGTATATGACAGATCTGATTTAAAGGCCTAAAAATGCACTCGTGCAACTCAAAGTTGCTAAGGAGTTTTGTTTGTTCAGATCCCTAAGACTTTTAGTTGCTAAGGAGTTTTATTTTGTTCTAGACTCTTATATAGTTTTTGTTTAGTTTCTTTGAGCTTTAGGAGTTTGATTTTGCATGAGTAACCTAGGCTTAAGAATTTTTTTTTTTTTTTGTTTAGGGTTTTATTCACTAAGTTTATTGTAGTTATTTCGTTGTTCTTGTTAGTGTGATTCCATGTGTTGTTTGTTTAGATAATTTGGTTTTTTACCTCCAAACCTCTCATAGCTTGGAAGTCTCTCACATGGAGAAGCTAAAAAACGGAGGTTATTATGTCTCTCTTAGGCTTATGTTACATTCACCTCAACTTTAAAAAGTATTATATGACACGAAGAAAAAATTTTATATGTTTGTTGATCAAAGCATACTGGAAAAGCAATATTCTATCTATATGCTAGCTTGTAGAAAAATTATCTCTGCAAAAGTTATGGAGTAAGTTTCCTTTAATAATGACATACTCATGCATTTTGAGAGTATTTATTGTGCTACCTTCTTTGATCTGTAACCTGATTTCCAGTTATTCTTGCTTCTAGTGTACAAGGAACAACCATATCTTAAAAATGCCTACTTTTCTTTGCAATGATTGGGTTGGGTTTACCCCTTGATTTTCTAACAGAATCCTGATGATTATCAGTTTTCCCCCTTAATGTGATTTCAGGGCAGAGGGTTTCTTGGTGTGGGTATAAAAAATCTTACAACTATTGGACTGACCCATTGAAGGTACTGCTCATTAGGTTATTGAAAATCACAACATGATGTGTTGCATGATTAAAATCACAACATGTTTCTACTTTTGATGAGACAGCCTACAAATTTCTGTTGTATCATATTCCTTAGCATGGTATCATTGATTATAATTATAGAAATTTTTGTCAAATGGATTTACCTGTGGCATTGTTGCATGTACTGCAGCTGCTGTCTCAAGCTTGATGCTTCTCTTTGCCAAAACTAACAAAACAGACAGAAATCAAATGAAAAAGAACAATATGAAGAAACTAAAATAAAAATATCTCTGTATCCAACAATTTCAATATTCCAAAACATAACATAATAAACACTAAATCTTGATTCCCTTATATATAGACCTCATAAATATGAATGGATGAACCCAAAAAAATACCAAAGCAAATCCTAATCTATCTCTAACAATAATTAAATGCTATTAAATAAAATATTCATCCTAGCCTTAAATCTGTGTTTATCCATCCTGTTCATACAATGATGATTAATGTAACTGGTCATATTTCTGCTGGTAACAATAAAGCAAGCAGAAAAACATAAATCAACTACATATATGTGGATTCGATGTCATTATTCTCATAAAAAGCTATAGCTATTACAAATGGATAAGTTACCTACCATGGAAGATTAATGCTTTGAGGTCTATCCATTTTTGTAATTTTAAATTGCCTCTTTTACGTAAATTTTGGGAACTATTATTGTTTTTCACTTATCATCTAATGAGCTACTGTATAGGGTAGATTTACGTTGGTGAAGCTTCTTTTCTTGCAAAAGATATGTTGTCCTATGTAAGGGAAGTAGGAATCAAAATACATTTATATGTGGAATCATAACGGAGACTTCAAGTAATGATTATCTCGACATATAGCCGGAACCTTTGTTGGGGAACCTTGTTAATTACCAGATTTTTTGACAGTCACTCAACTGATGGAAGGAAGGAACATCGATATGAAATGAAGTGTGTAAAACCGAGTCAAAAAGTATAGTGTAGTGTGAGTTAAATTCCAGATGTGGTTTATACAGCATGTAGCATTAGTGTTATACATACGTGGAGTGTGAAACCTCCTTCTTGGTGAACTAATTAGATTTATTTTTATAGGTAGGTAGGTTAGGATTTATTCATGTTTCTCCACTAAGTTTAGGAGTTTATATAAGTTTGTCGGTCTTTAGAATTTATTGTGTCAATATGTTTGGAAGCATGAAGTTATGTGGGCAAACTTTTATCACTTTTGAAGAATTTCTTTTATTTTTATCATTATTTATTTTCTTATTTGATCTCTTGAGTCTATCACAGATGTCTAGGGTTATCATTTTAGGTGTGAATTCTCATTTGAACACCCTGATCTCTTTCTATCTTGCACTCTTTAGGAATCACCATTAGCTGCAACATTGTAATATTTCTTTCTAACACTATCTGTAATAGTAAAAAAATTTGGAATGTATTGGATACGAAATTTTGATGTGTTCTTTCCAAGCCAACATAAATGTGAACTTTTCACAACCATCGATTAATAATCATCTATCATGAGTTCTAGAATCTTTTGGTGGACATCCCACCCCTCCTAGATGTCCCCATTGTAGCTTGAACTCATTGCTCGAAATCATTAATTATTGCACACAGGTAAGATGCTTAAACCATTTGCCCCCAAGTTAAGGACTAGAATAAATATCCTCAAGTGATGCACTTGTATATTTTACTATCCACCAAAATTTTCAATTGTACAAATTGTAAGCAAAGAAACTCTAGGTGTAGTGTGTGGTCTTGTTGAGCTAGAGATAGAGGTAATCACGAGTAGAGTAGGTAGAGTAGAGAGTAGGATGAAGCTCAAGTTAGAATTCAATAAGAATATTTGAGGCTTGAGTGCAAGCTCAACACAATTGAACTTAAATTTTGAAGCTTGATTTTCTTTAATTTTAATAAAGAATTTATATTATTTATATATTATGGGAAAAATATGTAATTATGTAATAAATTGATAAGTGAAAATTTAAATTGTGTTAAACTTGCTTGATAAGACTTGCAAGCCTAGCTCGAATTAAAACACAACCCGGGCTCGGCTCGTGAACCTATCGTGTCTAGAATTTTGAAGCTCGAGTTCAATAACTTCTTGAGTAGCTTGAACTTGAACTCGGCTTGGTTCATATGAATCCATTTGGAGTTTTTTTCGAGTCAATCTCAACTAACTCGCGATTCGACTTACTCATGATTACGTCTTACTACAAGAACATGCATAATGAGAACATGCGAATTTTACCTGTTGAAGATGTAGTAGTAAGATAGAGTTGAGAACTGGCTGTGAGAGGATAATGAAACGCACAGAAGACATTTTATTGAAACTTTCTTGGAAGTATTCAATAAAAAAACTTGAAGCTCGACTCAATTATAATCGAGTCAAACTTGAACAATACACTACTCTGCTTGACTCGTTCTATTACACCGCTAGGCATGCTAAGAACATACCTTGTAGTCAGCTGTCCTATACGAGGTTGGATAAGGCCCTTCTAGGAATATGTTGCTTCTTTCAAATCCATTCACACCCGGACTAGTAGTAGAATGTCACAGTTCGAACATTCTGCTCTCTGAACATGGTTAAGTTTCATTATTTTGTTCAATGAGTTTCCATTGCTCGAATCTCGATTCTCTATATTTTCCTGTGATATCTTTCTCTCATTAGATAAGGGTTTTAAAAAGTTGGGAATTCCTGGAAATAACTCTGAAGTCTGAACTTGGAAAAAGAAAAAAAAAGCTTAGCCTGCTCATAGAACTACTTGATGTCCCAAATATTATGCTGAGCTCTTCTTTACCTTGTGCAGCTGCTTTCATGTTTTTATACACCGATCTTCGGACCACACTTTCCTCTGCTAACAGTATGTTTCGTTCACTCTCTTCAGCATATGATGTTCATGTCCTAATAAAAAACGAACTATCTTTCAATGAGATTTGCAGCCAGTTGATTCATACAAGCAGAGGGGGCCTTCGCTTGTAGTTCGACTGATGCCAACGGTCCAGGTACCTTTGTTACAGTCTCAACATATATATTCAATTTATCTCTGCTGCAAAAGTTTCCATTTATCCTATAGTTATGTAGAGAATTTTTTTGTATTTACAATGTTAAGTCATTTTTGCAAGCCACAGTTAAAAACTGCACACCTCCGGTTTCTGATTTATTGACTGTCTGTTATATGGATATTGAGTATAACTTTCTGTAGCAGTCTCAGCATTTTATATTATTTGAAGGGGAGGGGTTGTCTGTAAGATAACTTGAATCTATGGACAAACCTCTGCAACTAACTATGTTTAGCGAGAATGTTAGAAGCATGGATGAGTCGACTTATATATTCCTTCCCAAACTGTAAACATGATCAGAGTTGTGGATATGTTTTTATATAAAATAATCTGTTTTTAACATAATTAAATTTATCAATATTTAAATCTACCGACCTTGAATCTCTATTGGTTGTGCTTTGGTCAAATGAACTTACATTCTCACATTCAGGAGCCTAAGTATTTAGCAAAACTACATAAATTTACTCATTAAAACAAGACATTGAAATTTATGTGCTACGTCAAGATTCATCAAACAATATTCGAACTCGAACTCGAAATAGAGGTTGGATTCTCCATAGTTTGAGAAGCACAACAATCAACTGCAAATAGTATTCGAATTAAATAAATTTGTAAGGAGGAGCAGATTTAGTACCTCTATTTCAGAAGTAGGATGCATTAGGATGTTATGCTCCTCCTTCAGCTTCTTGTATCTTTCTATCACTGATTGCATGCTGCTTAAAATCCAAAACAGATATATATTACGCAATATTATTACACCTAATTTACAATCTCCTATTTTCAGAAATATCCACCTAACATGAAACCAAATAATCACTGTTGAATATTGATATCTATTATTCTAGACATCACCCATCTTCCACAAAATATATATTCAGCTATCTTCTATCACATATTGTGTTTTATTAGTAGTGTTTGTTTTAGACAAGTGTAACCCATGGTTAGGGGTGGGCTGCTACTTGGTACTTGTTATGATATACCGATAATTTTCTATCATATTGTACACAGTACTAAGATTTAAGATATGGAAAAAATTTAACTTTTACCATCCAAAATTTTGGCATCATACAAATTGAATATTGTCATCATACCCAAATTTTACTATATATCGTGGTATATTGAGATTGAATAATATAGCGTAATAACAGTATATTGATAATATAGTTAGCATTTATGTTATAATTGTCCTGTAAAATGAACAACTATAATAATCTATATCATAATAATCAAACTCTAAGAAAATAAACATTAAAAGTAATACAATAATGTATTAAGATATATTGGAAGTACAATATAAGTACTTCCTTCGTCCCGCTTAAATGGACCCTTTTTATTTTGATACATTAATTTCGGAGCTAGTATTTAGTAGCTAATTGTAGTTAATAATAAAATTGGTAATTGTAATTAACTTATTTAAGACTTAAACAAGTTAATTACGATTGCCAATTTTATTATTAACCACAATTAACTACTAAATACTAGCTCTGAAATTAATGTATCAAAATGAAAAGGATCTATTTAAGCGGGACGGAGGGAGTATTATTCAAAAAATGTCTCAACAAACAAAATATCATGAATTGTAGAGAAAAAAATTAATAAAAATAAAAATATTAGATATAAATTTTTGTTAAAATAAATATGTAGAATTAATACTACTTAATAATATTTATATTTGTTTGGAACTAAAAATAAACAATAGTGATATTTATATATTCAATACAATATATAAGTGGTATACCCAAGAAATCCCATCAGAAGGAATATGTGGTACAAGGATGTGTCTAACTGCTCTAAAGTTTGAATCTCAAGTCCTCCACCTAGTTGAGGACTTCAGCAGATTCAAGCACCTAACACCTTCCTTACGAGCTTGTCGAAATTCTGTAGAAATCACAACTTAAAAGTTAGAGGCTTTCTAAAAGCTATTCCATGTGTCACTCTAGTGAACACGAGACTCAGAATAATCTATTCTTGAGTTATTTTTTTGGTAATCTTTCTCTCCAAGAAAAATTACAACAGTCAAGTACATCTGGTACTTTGACTCTTACGGGCTATTTGCCGCAAGTTGATAGTTTCGGGGAAGCTCGAAATACCCCATTCCGATGACAAGGAGACTGCGTGGTGTGGCCACATTCCGAAGAATTGCAAAGTGAAGGACGAACAAGGACCAGCCGAATGAGCTTATAGATCGTTGGACAAGACATTCACCGACAAATGTTAGATCGTAGGAGCACTCGTGTAATCCTGAACTTAGGGGATTTCCAGACAACGAGTCTGAATAGTGGGCGTAGGACATTTAGAGCCTGAACCATTATAAATTCTTTGTCTGATTTATCGCTTTCAGTATTTCAGTTTATTCATCTTTAAAATTCAACACTCAAGTGTTGAAGTATACACTGAAACTGACTTAAGACTATCCAGACTTATAACTTGAACTAAGATTTGATAACCAAATTGACAAGCAATTGTTAGTTTGCATAAGTGCAAGGTTACTGTTAAACAATATTTCCGTTGTGCAACTAAACTTACTCTGAAAAATCGGGACCAACAATGCATATACAAATGTACATCATTCATTAATATAGTTTTTACATTTCAAAAATTATATTTGGATGAAACTATTAATAGCAAGTTAAACTTCATTATTTTAAATTTTTAATCCTATTGAACTAAAAATCCGAATTCAGGAATGATTCTATAATAATCGCATTCAGTTAAATATATGTGATTATTAGTAATGTTTCAATTATACAAATGCGGTTAATGAATCATGACTTTACCTTTTCTTCTCGTATTCTTTTTCGGTACTTTTTATTTATTTTTAATTAAAAATGGATCTCATAAATTGAAATAGAAATTAGAAATAATCCTAAAGTTTATTTTATTCTTATGTCTAAAAAATGTTTTAGTCTTATTATTTAATTCGACAATATCAAGAGTTAATTTTAATAGCAAATTGATATGCCAGAAAAACAATATTGGATTATTCAGTATAACAAATTTAATTTCTAAAGAAGAGACAGAATAAATAATCATTAATTAGTATAACAAATCTTGCATTCCCATTTCTATTAGTTTAGGCAACTATTTCTACAAGTATAAATTATTTGTTCTTCTACTATATGAGAGATGTTTTTTAAGTTATGGAGTATTTTTTACCTTGCATATTTGCAAAACTAAAAGTACAGATCATCTTCCAATGGAAATTGATCGTATCACAAAATAATAATAATAATAATAATAATAATAATAATAAAAAATAATATAACTCAATAAAATCATCAGCTCATAATAATAATAAAATATATAAAAAATCATAAATTAAAAATAATTTGAATAATATTAATAGATCTAGAAACTCATGACTAAACTAGAAAAAATTTAATTCCTCTTTATCCCATCCCCTCAAATCTTCTTCTTTATCCTTATAGGCCCCTTTCATATAAATATCATGCTATTAAAGGGGGAAAAAATCAATTAGAGGAATGAAGCCCTAATCTCCATGTGCACTGATAAAGACAATTTTATGGCAAGAAATTTGTGTGATACGGCATTTTCTTTAAAAAAAAATAGTGAAACATGTATATAAGTATATCATTTAATAAATGATGTCTTTCAACATTGTAAATCATGTATTGCTGAATACATCATTTGCTATATTGAAATACATTATTTGTATTCGCTCGGGGTGTAGCGGTTAAAGTACATTTCCTGTGGCTGAGAGGTCGCATGTTCGAGCTACCCGGGGGATATCTAGGTGTTTGAGGGGTGTGTGTTTAAAACTAATGTATAATTATTTTAAAAAAAAAGTTTCATAAATATGTTATTTCGAAACATGTGTGAGGGCGTTTTTCTCTTCTATAATACATTTAAAATATAGCAATTTTACAAGAAATTTCATCTGATTCCCTAAAGCCCTAATTTTCAATTATTTCAGCAAATACTTCACAAATAGCGCCAAAATCAAATGAGTGACAGCTGAAGTCGCATTTAAGCTAGACACATAATAAATTCTGAAAATATCATAATATTACAAGCATAAAATAAATGGTGCACTTAGCATTGATTTAATTAAGACCAAGAGTTTCGTATTTTGTATTTGAAGTGGTCTAATGGTTGTGTTTTGTCTTATGGTCAAATTTTGAGGGGAGAATTAGTAATTGAATGTCATTTCAGAGAATTTTATTCCAAGTTAGGATTTTTATCCATATTTAAATTCATTCAAGAAATTTTATACAAAATATTTTCTGTTAATTACATTTTTATCTTTGTCAGTGAATTTATCCCTAAGCATGATTTATAATGTGAAAGAAATCTAGTAAGCATGATATTTTTGATGATTTATAGGTCCCAAGAATGAAATTATTTATGCTCCCACAAGTTTTAACCTAGATTATATTAATTGAGTGTAGATGAAATGTGCGAATTCATTCCTACATAACATGAATTACCCGACTCCTCTCTCTCTATATATATATACATAGTTAAATTGTGATACGTTGATTTAGTTTCATTTTGTTTTATCTTTTCACATTTAATATTTCCATTTCTTGTAGCTAAATAAATTAAAAGACATTAATTATTATCATAATTAATTAAATTAAATTTTATTTGTGTAAGTTCTAGTTAATGAGAATAATATTAGCTAGTTAAGGACAGGGGCTGACACCGTGATAAAAAAACTAAGGAATGGATTCCAAATTACAAAAAGCAAACACAAACAAGATGAGAAAAAAGGACTGAGGCTCAAACTAAAAACCTTCCACTTTTATGTCATCGCTGGAAATCAAAGATCTTAACATATTTTTTTTTTATCTAAGTTACAATATTAAATTGAAACCTAAAATCCATAGCAATCGAGTATGATTACAACGCAACGAAAAGGGTTCCTCAAAACGTAGGGTTCATTTTTGTTAAGATCAACGCTTATTTTCAAAATCGGCAAATGTGTCACCATCATCCACTGTCATGTGAGAAGCTCAACAATTTTTTTGAAAAATCTTAAAATATATGTTGACTTGTATAATTAGTAAGAAACTGCACACACAAAATCCATGGAGGTTGAGATAAAAGAGGGTGTTTTCTTCAACTTCAACCAATTAACTTTTTTTTTTTTTAAAAAAGGAGAGACAGAGAGAGAGAGATGAAATGAAATGAATGATAATTAGTCCATCAAATTAATTACCTGGTGCTTGCAAAATCATAGAGCTTGGAAGTGCTGGAAAAGATGATCAATCCCACTTCAGCATCGCACAGGATTGATAACTCTTTGGCCTTCTTCAGCAAACCAGTCCTTCTCTTTGAGAATGTCACCTGCCTGCTGCTCGAATTGTCGATCCTACGAATTACAATCTTCCCCCTCCCCATCTATCTTCCCCTTCCTTCAATAATCAAATTCTAGGGTTTTTCCTTTTTCTCTGCGACAATTTATCAAACACATACATATATATACTACATAGAACGAGGGATTGTGAGAAAAGGGACAACACAACTTATTAGTGGATTTTGGGACAACTTCTCTCGGCTTTATATCTAATGTGAAAGGTGGTTTTCAAGAAAGGAAAACAAGGAGCGGTTTTATTTAAGGGAAGGTCTTGGGTTAGGCAGCCTAAATGATTTAGGCGGGTTTTATCCATTAACTCAAGCTCAAACCCATATAATATATCCTAATTGGGGATTAATAAACTTTATTTGGGATGGATCAACCCATTTGAGTAGGATAAAACCCGCCTAAACCGTTTAGGCCTGCCTAACGCAAGTTTTTGCCTTTATTTAATCATTATAACACTAGTATTTTTGTTTTGTTTTGTTTTTTAATTTTTATTTTTGAAGCATAATTACTATAACACTAGTTTTGATTTGGATTCAAATTCAAAACGCATGGACATTTTAAATAGATAAGATTTATAAAATATATTTACCTAGAATCCAGATTTGATGCTAAAATAAAGATTATGTTAAGTTTAAATGAATATGAACTCTTAGATTGATCACGTCAGTCAAAAAAAAAAATCAATTAATATAAAAAATATATAATTACTCTAAGCATATTATATATAACAATTAACCACCTATTAAGAAAACATATAAAAAATAAAATTGTGAACAAATTTTAATCTAGACCACTAATTCCTTGAAATGAAGAGTCTAAAATCATTTTATTTAATAAATGACTCTTTACCACCTAAACTACTCTTATTTGTACATTATCATATAGATTTGACGAAAACTCCATTGAGATGGCCTCGCGGTCTTTATAATCCGTGAGACGAGTTTTATAAATAATGAGTATGATATATTTATTTAATCTAAATGATGTTATTAAGAAGTTTTGTACTTAGAATATGTATTTATTTTATCTAAATGATATATTTAAAATAATATAAAACAATATATTTACTCAATTTAAATATTATATTTTATCCTCGAAGTTTATTAGACGGTCTTGCACGAAATTTTTTCGAGCTATCTATCTATATATATACTAAAGCAGAATAGTCATGCAAAAACTGTTCCCGCCATTTTTTTTATATTTTTTTATGAATTATTACTATTTTTTTAATGAATTATTATTATTATTTTTTATTTAAGCACATTACCTGATTTTCGCCACTTTCCATTTCGTAGGGGGAGTTTTTTAGTTTTGATATAAACTATAGCATAATATATATATATCAACAAAATAGCCTATTATTTAAAATTGAAAATCAATGTAGTGAAAAATTTTATCTATGTATCTATTATATTAAGAGTAGTGAAAAAAATTGTTTCAGTCAAATATTAAATTATATTTTATTTTACTTATTATTTATTTTATTATATAGATATACAATAAATAATAATAAAATATAAAAAATTATATTTGTTAATTTTTCTTTAAATTTTATATCTCACTAATTAATTATATTTATTATTTTTAAATTATAAAAATATAATATTTTTTATGGGATAATATGTGTGATGTATAATATTGTATTGAAGCACAATAACAAAAGAGCACAAATAATTGTATTGTATTTCTAAAAATAAAATTGTATTGTAATAAAATCTCAGATAAAATAAAATTTTAAAAATTACTTATGTTATATTTTTCGAAATCATATAGTTTGACATTTTGTTTTAAAACTGTGAACTATGCATAACTTATATATGATTATTTTCATTTAGTTGGAGGATATGTTAATTTATGATTTTTAACAACATTTAAAAATAGATACATTAGAATATATAAATATTTATAACTTATATAAATCTTATTTTTTTACGTTAAGATATTTAATATTTTAAAGCTAACATAATATTTTCAATTAAATTTACATATCCAAGATTGTCCTTTGAATTTTAACGAATATTTTTTGCAATAGTTTCTTATGTCATTAAGATTAATAAAACTGAAGATTAATCATTAAAACAAATTGGTTTACTTTTAAAAAAAAAACATATTTTTAACTATGGATAATTTTTTATTTTGAAATATATAATTATTAATAATATCATGGTATTATAACATAAGACACCATATATATATTTCGTGCATCGCACGCCGGATAAATCTAGTATAAAGATAAAGAACAATAATCTCACATCAATCTTTATCTATTAATAAAAATTAAAACCGCTAACTAGACTAAATTAATATTTTATGAATGAAACCCTAAAGGGCAAAGAGATAAAGCACGCGTCGAGCGAGGAACGACAGTAGGCGTGATTTATATTCGAGAGAGTAGGCGTGATCGTGTACCTCGTACACCCTCAAAATTGGGAAAACCTTTTGTGGGATAGGCGGGATTGGTTTGTGTAAACAAACAATTTAGCAAATTGATGTCGCTGTCCGACGTATAGATGACCAACACGTGGGACATTGACCTTAATAGCTTAATCCACCAATTGCCATGTACTATTTTATTATATACTCCTTCCGTCCCACCTCAGTTATCCCACTTTCCTTTTTAGTCCGTCCCACCTCAATTGTCCAATTACCTAAAAAGGTAATTTTTTCACACTCAACAATAAAATATTAATTCCACTTAACTTATTTTACACTCACACTCCATGGTTATTGTGCCCAATCAACCCGGGACAATTCAGCCGGGACGGAGGGAGTATAAATTACTAATATTTCACCCGTGCGTGGCACGAAATTATTATATTAAATATTATTAAAAAAATATTAATTTTTTTAAATTTTAAGGGATCACTAAATCTATTAAAATATTAAAATTATTTTAATATGTCGTAGTATCATAATACAAAGAAGACAATTATATTTTTACTCATTCATTCCTGACAATAGTTGATTTTGTAAAAAAGAATATAATGTTTGCAAATTATAATTTAATTTAACATGTAACGAATTATGTTTTAAATCAAAATGTAATATTAAACAATTTTTAAACAAAACATATAAAAATAACTTTAATTCAAATAACATCCAATATTTCCTCTTTTCTACAATTAGGGTATAATAATTAAATATGATATTCAATTGGGTGCACTATAGTTAGCCAAGTCCTACGTAATTTTATATAGTCAGTTTTATAAATTAGAAGTAACACCCATAGTTCGATTCAACGCGGACTTGTTGCTTCCAATTGCATATATGTCATTTTGTCCATATTTGTTCCACAATTGCAAACTCTAGATTAATTTTGCTACCAAGTTTGTCATTTCGCACTAGAACGGACAAAAAAAAAATCCCACGAATCAATAAGACATCATTATTCCTTTGTTTTATTATCAATCCTTGCTCTTGAATTTGTGCGTCATTGTTCCCCTTTGCAAACCTCGCACATTCCCCTCTTTCCATAACATAAAGTTTAGATCAGTTATTTTTTCGTTTTCTCATTATTGAAAGGACAACCAACATTGACCCGTCCTTGAATTAATTCAAATTTTTTTTTCTTATTCTTCCAGTTTATTTGTCTTGATTTCAAAACATATTTGAAAAGTGCTTGGATTCTACGATAAGCATATTCTATTTTATATTTTCTTCAAATTATTTTTATAAATTAACTTTAATTTTTTTTAATTTTATACTCCTCTGAAGAGTGCTTCTCATTTTTTATCACTTTATAAATTAGTGATACTTGTCAAATTAGATTAGTTTTCATAATACTTTATTGAAAGTTTGAATGAACATTTTTTATTTTTAGATAAGAAATCTTTTTCTTTTCAAGGAAGAATTTTTTGAACAATTTAGTTACATAAATTTAAACAATCTTGAATAGAAAGACTCGCAGTGTAGTGAAAAAAGTATCAAAATTCCTCGCAGTTCAATCCATTTAATTTGATTTCAAGTTTGTGAAATTTTTTGTTGGAATATAAGAATATTTACATGATGATTTCATTTCAAGTGAGACTTTACATTTGGGTGAATTGCAACCACATAAAAAATAATCATGATTTTATGTAGATTCAAAGAAAAATTGTGAAATAAAAGAAATACAGAGAATATAATGATTTTTGAACAGTTTAGTTACATAAATTAATATAATCTTAGAGAGAAAGACTCGCAGAATAAAGTGTCAAAATTACTTATTTTTTGCTTAAACGTAAGAATGTTTCCACGATGATTTCATATCAGGTTGGACTTGAAAATTATATTAGTTGGATCCACAAAAAATTTATCCCCATGCTTTTATATAGATTCAAAGAAAAATATTGAAATTAAAGTATTTGATGGAATAATTGTTCCCATATTATTATTTAAAATAATTGAATAGATAATTTTTGTGTAAAAAAAATAAATATTTATATGTTGAGGGTGGGAGTTGAAAACAAAACCTCTTGGATGCTAAAACTTAAATTAAACACCTTGGACCAACTTTACCAATTCAACAGTTTTGACAATACCTTGTTTAAAAATATTGATATACGTTTTTTTATAGTTTTGGTGGGAACAATTATTTTTTCACTTCTTTGCTTTAGTATATATATAGATTTATAGATTAGTATTTCACCAGTGTGTTGCACAAAATTATTAGATTGAAGTATTGTTAAGAAAGTATAACTATATCAAGCATTTGATTTTAGTAAACCAATATATGTCACATAGTGTAAATATTATATATAATAGTTATGTGATTGATAGATATGATAAAGAATATACGTTTTCAACCTAATGTATCCACGCTTTATATTTTTAATATAACATAATAAATTATAATTTCAATAAAATAAAAAGATAACCATGATTTATATTTTTTAATATATATATAATACTAATTTTAAATAACATGAAAAATTAAACTGATATACTCACATTTTATGTATTTTAGCGTAAAATAAAAAATACTAAATAAAATAAAATAGAAAAAATTGAAAGGATGTACCACCCACTTTAAATGCTAACAGTTATGTCTGTTATTTTTTATTTAAATTAAAATTATAAAATAATATGTGATATTTGGCTATAATTATATATATATATATATATATATATATAGAGAGAGAGAGAGAGAGAGAGAGAGAGGTTAGATCATATGAGAATAGATGTTAATGTAAGAAATGAGAATAAATCTCAGCCTTTGATTTCACAAGATCTGCGGTCATACTTTAATAATTTCCATCTTCATTTTATCCTCCGCGAACTTCATTATTACATATTTAAGGGTATCATTGTCATTTAGTCTGATTGTATCTCCCTCAAATAATTTTTATTTTCATTTTATCCTCCGCAAATTTCATTATTACATATTTGGATCTGTAATTCCTTTTCTTTTTAATTTTTCATAAGATTTTGATTGCCTTGTTGAGTCATCGAATACTCTAAAATTAAATTTAATTTTATTATTATTTAATTAGATTTTCTAATTTAATGAAGTTTTAAATAGATAAAATGAACTTAATATATTCTTCTGAAAATTTGATTTTATTTTTATTTAATTTAATTTTTCGCATTAATGAAGTATAGAGGAGATAAAATGAAGAGAACTGTTTCTAAAAAATTAATTTTTTTTCTTTTAGTGATGTATATAGGAGATAAATTGAAGAGAACTGAAATACTTTTTCCAAAAAATTAAATTTATTTTTATTTAATTTAATCTTTTCCATTTAATGAAGTATAAATGAGATAAAATGAAGAGAACTGTTTCTAAAAATTTGATTTTTTTCATTTAATGATGTATATAGGAGATAAATTGAAGAGAATTAAAATCATTTTTCCGAAAAATTGATTTTATTTTTATTTAATTTATTTTATAATGAACAACAATTGAGATAAAATGAAAAATAACTAAGATATAATGAAGAACTGCTAAGATAAAATGCATGTCACGTGAATTGAGATAAAATGAAAAATAACTAAGATATAATGAAGAACTGCTAAGATAAAATGCATGTCACGTGTAACATCAAATTTCGAATCGAATTTATTTTATAATGATTCGCAATTGAGATAAAATGAAGTATAACTAAGATAAAATGAAGTATATAATACATAAAATGAACAAAACACAACTTTTGCGCCTTGTACGTTCGCAATGACTATGTTGCCCTTTAATGAAGTAAAATGAGGATAAAATGCCACATGTTTTGTTAAAGCTCTTATGTAATCTGGATCGTTGATGTTGTCAAATCTGTGGACGAGATTTATTCTCATTTCTCATGAT
>JAPKLW010002467.1:0-44618 GCA_026898455.1 Plectranthus barbatus
CTTCAATATTTTATATCTTTTTCCAATAAATTGAAAGTTAAAAAAAAATCAAGGTATAAGTTTACCTCAATCATGCATGTGCTAACGATAACATTCTAATATTATATTATCTAAAATTAATATAATTATTTTTAAAATATCAATTTTACAATATTTTTGACTACATGAAGAAATAGTTACAATTATTTTTATTTAATATGATATAATATATTTTAATGAAATTAATTTTATGTATATAACATTAAAAAATGTTTTATATTTTATTATTGATAAATTATTAAGTAATATATACGCGCCGCGCATCGCGCGGGGACCACTAGTTTTACATAATTAGGTGCTTCATATATCAGCCAAAGCAAGAAGGCACAAAGAAATCCAGCAAACATTTAAAAAAATATTATCGAGATTCAGTCAGATCTCATCGACTCCAGATTAAGTGTTTCTATGCTCATCCAATATTAATAGCCAAAAGTGACGAAGCCATCACAATTCCTAGTTGGTTCGTGTAATAATTGCTGATTATTTCCTTGTTGGTATCAACTAATTTTTTTTTGTATTGCTGTATTTATCAGGATTATGTTTCCAATACCTCCGATTCTGCTAATCCCTTTTATCCCATCATATCTGGGCCTTATCTTCAAGCTTGTTTTGGTATAGTGCATGGTTGAAAGAGTGGGGTCTGCTTCTGTTTATGTTCATTTAGTTTGGCTTGTGTTACTCCTTTTTGCAAGTTCAGACTAGACTCTAAAATGTCACCTAAGATACACATTATATATATGAGATGTACCATAACACATAAATTTTTCGCCCCATGAGATTTTTTTAATTTGCTTGATGCCTTGATTGGTAGAGTCAATGCATTGTGTTTTGTGTAGGTGAACGTTGCGTTCTTAAGATGGATCATCACTGCATATGGGTCGTGAATTGTGTTGGGTCTCGCAACTACAAATTTTTTCTCCTGTTTTTGGTGAGAATAAATTAAACTATGATCTTATTCTCTGGAGATTCGTGTATATTGAAAAATTAGGCAGCTCAATCAAAATATAAACAGTGAAGATTTTGATCTCTTTAGTGTGTAGTCTTTTTTATCTGTAATTAGCTCCGTACTCGGACATCTTTTATTAGAAAAGTACATTGAAGTGTTGTTTATAGCTTTTCTGCAGATTTTTTATTGATAATGTTATCTGAAGTCGTCCATTATATAAGGCATAATGCTGTATTTTTGTGCCTTTCTTATGGGGCATATGTCGTCTCTTCCTAGCTTCTTCTTTTTTTTTTTTCTTTTTTTTTTAATGCATTGGAGACCAAATAAACATCACTCTCACTCACTTGATGTTTGAAGGATTGTCCTATACATTTACATTAAAGATTGTTCTATAAATGTTTTGTAGCTTTACACTTTTCTGGAAACGATGTTGGATACTATTGTGCTACTTCCTGGTTTCATAACTTCTTTTCAACAAGCTGAACATCATTTGAGCTCACCGGGGAAATTGGCTATCACCTTTCTGGCCTTTGGTAAATCTCCTTTCAAGTATCATCGTTCCATCTACACTTCCCCAAGCAATTGATTCATTCTTATCCCTCTAATATTTCTTACAGATTCCATCCCTTGATGCAGTTTTGAATGTAGCTTTTGTGATGAGCCTTCTCTGTTTCATTGTCATGCATATATCGCTTCTGTTGAGCAATACAACTTCAGTGGAGGTAAACATAATTATTCATTTGTAACAACATTTTTCACTTAATATATTCTAATACCATACAAATTTATTACATTAGTACTTCATAGTTTTGTTTTTATGAATGTCATGCTTCAAGTTATGCTCTTCATATCGTAATGCGCACAAGTAAACATCCCCATTGCACTGTGCTGTTGATTGCTGGTTCAGGTTCACGAGAAGGAAAAAGGCGTGCCGTGGAAGTATGACTTAGGGTGGAGAAAGAACATTGAGCAGGTTAGACAGCTTGCGTCTTGTAATTTATCTGCTAAACTTAGCTGTTGTCATTTATTAACAGAATTGAGTGATGAATGTAACATCTTTCTATTGTTTCATTGCCTTGCTATTTTTTTGCTGTTAATTATCAATCGGAGCAAAGTATCATCAAGTTAGATACCATCATGTGAAAATGATCACAAAAAAGGCGAAACACTAACGAAATATCCGATACCATCAGAGTTTAGTGGCTTGTTTTTGAAGTTAGCATAGAGTTTCAATTTTTTGCTATTGAGACAAGAAGCTATCTAATATCTAGATTGTTTAGTAACAAGGAATTCTTGTCAAAGTATAAAATCATTTATGGCAATTACCATGATGATATCAGCATGTTATTGTGTTATACAAGTAATTGAAGTTTAATATGGGACTGTTTCTTCTTCACTAAGGTTTTTGGCACTAGAAAGCTGTTTTGGCTGTTTCCACTGTTCTCAAAAGAAGAATTGGAGAGGGTACCTGCACTTCATGGTCTAGATTTCGCAAAGCGCTCGGATATGAATGTATAAGCCCTAAGGTACTTCACTTTGGTCATTTCTCTTTTCTCCTAAAATCATGAAAGTTGTTTTTCCAGATCTACTTGCCAATATAGTGTGAATTAGAGGAAGAAGATGGTTAAATCTAGGTGCAATAGAGGCTTGCTAGTAGTGAAATGATGCTTTGCCTGGCCTTGCCTTTTCAAAATGTATCTCCATCTTTTTGCATTCATCAATTTAAATATATTATTATTCTATGTAAGCAACGTTTGAATATAGCTCAGTTTCATCATTCATGATTGATAAGAATTTCTGAAAATCCTTTGTAAAATGGGTGCAGCCGTGCTGATGAAGAATGATCTGTGATTTGTAGGAGCTGCGGCAGATGGAATTAAATTGAAAGATCGGGTTGGACGTATTGCTTTTATTTTATTTTTATTTGTCATCAACATATATAAATCGAGTTATATGTGTACATATGCATGCTTGCGTTTACCAGTTGTCTAAAATTCATACCAACCAAGGCCAAAATTTAACCTTTTACTTCGGATGTCAATTTGGATTGAAAATTTATTTCCCTTAACCAGAACAATGCAGATTCAATTTTCAGATTGATGTGTCGGATCGATGAATTTATGAATTTATTTTTAGTATTTTTTAAGAGTAATAAAAATATATTATTTTATTATTAATTAATATCTAAGCGTATTTTAATTTTATAATTAAATTATTTTCTAAGGACTTAGTTATCTATAAAAAATTTATTTGCAATTAGTACAATTATGTGATATAAAACTTAATTAATAAATATGATCTTGAATATTATGTGTAATTTTATAAGAACCTAGTTATGAGAAAAAACATTACTAAATTTTTTTAAGGTAAATGTGGGATGATACTCTGATCTAGTGACATTTTTTAGGAAAATATCTCAATATATTGGTTTTAGTTAAAAATATCTCAACATCTACTTCCGTCTGTGAATTACATCAAAACAAGTTAACACCTTTAATTGTTTGTTAATTCAGCAGTTAAACGCTCATTGACATCTCATGTGGCAAATTAAAAAATGATTCAGCAATTAAAGGCCATTTGACATCCCATATGTCAAATTAAAATGACGTAGTTTTATGGCACTTAAGATGCCAAATAACGTTTAATTGATGAATCATCAATAATTAACGGTGTTAACTCATTTTGGTGTAATCATATATAGAAGCAAAGATTGAGATATTTTTAACTAACATCAATATATTGGAATATTTTTTGAAAAATGTCAATAATTTTGAATATTATATATGTGTTACATCAACAATGCTCGCTATCTGATATAACAATGAACATACAACGAACTATAATATCCTATTATCTCGTCGATAGGGATGACCATATGGTGTGTAGGAGATCACAAAGGATCATATGGCTCGATTGACCTAGCGAGATATAAACAGTATCACGGCTGAGACATTCCCTGGATAGGCTGTCGGTTTAAGCTGCGGCACATCAGTTCATAAGTGAGTTTATTCTAGCTACTTGAATGTGTCGGTACATCTTTATGTATTGATGGGATCAATAGTGGGATGTGCCATTCTAAGGGACATATGAACGAGCCAGATCCCTAACATACTTCCTATGATCTTAAACCTAACAGAAGGACCACACTTTGATTTGCTAGGATGGCGAGTCTTTCATGTACTCTTATATCTGCACTTTGGGTGTTGGCAATTTGTGTGTGGCCTGCTTAGGCTGGACGTGTAGGTAAGCATATCTGGATATGCTTCAGGATGGTGACATTCCCTGATGAGCTCACAAGGTTCATTATGCTAAGTCCTGCAGGCTGAATTGTTAATTCAAGCATAAATGAAAAGGAGTGAGTGGTACTAATCAGGAAATAAGAGATTAATTAATTATGGCAAATTGTCATATGCCAAATTAATTAATGAATGTCTAAAACCTTAATTAATGAATGGGTTGCAACCCGTTTCTAATTACGTGGTAATAAAGGGGTGAGTCAACATTGTTACTGTGGTAAAGGTTAAAATAATGTTTTATTAATTAATTATGTTCTGGGTTGAACAAGGAAGAATTAATTAATAAAGAGGGCCCACTTTATTATTTACATTTGATCCCTGGTCTGGCCCAATCACTGCTCAAAGCCCATTGGTATTAGGGTTTCTCAAACCCTAATACTATATATACCTTTTTCTCTCTATCAGATCATAAGGGTTTTAATATTCAACACAGAATATTGAGGGAAGAGAGAGAAAGGGGCGATGGCTTATCAGTAGGGAGGAACTGATCGATTCCTCTAGATCTCTGATTCAACTCGGTAGCGTATCCTCACCAGATTTTTGAGGAGCAAGGGAACAGATCAGAAGATCAGATCTGTAGGAACACCAATCGACTCTTTTAATTGTCGTTATTTAATCCGCAGGAGTTGAGGTATTCCAAAATCCATCTATTGCAATTAAGTTTGTAGGAGCATGCCTAGGTTCGCCTGATTTATTTAATTTATATTTATTTTTGATATCCTAAGAACGATCCTCGGCAAGTCAATTAAAGTGACAACTCGCGTTGTCTATTGTAGACTCGAATCCTACAATTGTGATTAAATAAATATGTATGTTCATGGATGGTTTTAAAATTATTGTGGATGTTTTTGTTCTCGTGGCCTTCTCATTTTTTGTTTTTGTTTTTCACCACTAGAAAATCCGTGGTTAGATTGATAGGGAAAAATCTGTAATAGATCTAGATCTATTTCTTTCTATTTTTATTTCAATCTGTAAAAATATTCAAAAACCAAATTGAGATGGAGAACAAGTCTTCCCAGCAACCAGTCAACCACCTGCAGCCACTCACCGGCGACCGGCGGAGGACGGCGGCGGCACGCAGGAACCTCTTAGGGTTTGGCCTGCGCGCGGCTGGGCCACCTCCCACCTTGCGCGCGCGTTTTCTCCGGCCATCAGGACCGTCCCCGGCCTTCTCTCGATCAGATGCAGCGGGCGGAGGGGTGGGGTTCGCGGCGAAACCCTTACAGCGAGGGTGGCGGCGGCGCGCAGCAACAAACCCTAGGGTTTGTGCCGCGCGCGGCTGGGCTGCACCTTCACCGGCGTTCACTGGCTCTGCCTCTTCTCTCTCTCTCTCTCTGTCGCCTTCCATGGCGACGATGGTGGTGGTGTTCGCCGGACCGCAGAAAGCAGCAGCAGCAGCTCGTGTTTTCAGCGCGACTGCATCAACTTTTTGACGTCGCCGGCCACGTCCGGCACCTCTCCTCCGGCTGGCGACATCGTGCGAGGGTGGTAGCACGCGTGGGTGGTGCAGCTGCGGCGGTCAGAGGCGGCGGCGGCGGCGGCTGTAGTGGTGGCTGGCGGCTAGGGTTTCAAACAAACCCTAGGGTTTGTGCAGTTGGGCCTGTTTTTGGGCTCTCCAGCCCGGAGGCGGCCCGGTTGAGCTTTGAACCCTAGTTCTGGCCCACTATGCAGCCCGGTTTGTAGTTTTTCAGTGGGAGCCCAATTATGAAGATTTGTATTTCTTTAAAGCCTTGTAATAGATAGGTTTTAATTTGTAATAGCATCAGAGGGACCACGAGAAATTTTATTTGTTTATTTAATTGTTTTCTCGTATGATGTGATTTATTATGTGCGCACTAGTAAATAATATGATAAGCATGCTATTGCTTTATTATTTATTTTAAAATCATGTTGTAATTTTAAATTGCTGAGCATGTTTTTATGTGATTTATTTTATGTTTTAAGTTGTGTCTATAAATTCCGGATTCATATTAATCTATGATGGAATTTTAGATGTGACATAATTTATGCGACATAAAATAATGTGTGCGCATAAAACCTTTAGAATTTAAAATACTAAGCTGGATTTTGGTTATTTTCAAACTAAAATTATTAGACCTCCACAAATACGACCTCTCATTGGAAGTAAGGTGTTTCGAAGCGTAAACGTCTACTTAGTAGCTTGCGTTAGAAATAACTTTCCAGTTCTAATGCGATGAGGTTTCTAAATAAAACATTTAGTTTGAGATGAGAAGTGGGAGCCTCTGAGCAAACGTCTACTTAGTAGCTTACATTGAGACAACTTCCACAAGTCTCTAAGATTAATCTAAATGAGATAACGAAGAATGTAAAGGGCATGCGGTATGGGTCGAGTACGTATACCAAATCGCCTTTTATCATCCGGAGTTAGGATTGTGGTTATTTTGGTTTAGATGTTGCCTGGAGTATAACTCATTTGTAATGTCCCTGCTCCGGATAGGTGAACATGGTCTTAGTATCTCCAATATTAATTTCTTTTGCCGGCGGATACCTGGCATGGAGAGAAATTAAAGGATCTTTATGGTCTGGTTGAGCGTTTGCCGTAAACGTCTACTTAGTAGCTTGCGGTGAATTAGCTTGGGCAATTGGAGGAAACAAATTGTGTTGTTTTATCTAAAGGTTACTATGCATATTTGTTTCAATTGTTCTGTTGGATGTTCTTTTTTTTCGCTTTATTGTTTTTTCAGATATGTCTGTTATTATTCGTATCTTGGCACAAAATCCCTTGAAGGGTTCAAATTTCCTGGAATGGAAATGGCTCATGGAGCGATGTATGTTTGCTACTCAGACTGTTTTTGTGTTACTTGTGCCTCATCCGGCTGTGGTTTCGATTGAGTCTTCTGATTCTTCAAAGGAGTCCTTTGAAAAATGGATGATGAACAATGATAAGCTCTTATCAATGTTCAGGTCAGCTATGATTGAGGAACTCCGCCTCAAGTATCAGTCTTGTATTGATGCGGTTGAGATTTGGAGAGATCTGATCAAGACTTATGGTATGCTTGGGCAAACTGCCAGTGCCAAGTTTATAATGCAAATTGTAAACTATAAAATGGCCGAAGGTGGTAAGGTTAGGGAGCATGTGTTGCACATGGAGTACCTCAGGAGATTTTACATCTTGTATGGTGGAAGTATGAATGATCAATTGTTGATTGATGTCATACTTGACTCCCTTCCAGAATCTTTCAATGATTTCACTTCTATTGCTAATGACAAGGTGTTTACCTTTGATCAACTGATCAACTTCTTGGAGGCTGCTCAGTCAATTAATGAATTCTTGTCTGCTGCTGTGCTTGATCATCACTTTCCACTTCCGAGTGTAGAGGATGTGAGCATGGAGGAAGCATGTGGTGATGTTCCTATTGAAAGATTTGGAGGCAAAGTTTACAAAAGAAAGGTCTGTTCTGCACGCAAAAGGAAAGGTCACTGTAAAGTAAATTGTCCGGTGTTTGTCACCAAGGGATAAGGTACGTCATGTTCTGCACTAGTCATTGAGACATGTTTAACATCGGTTTCTATCCATTCGTGGATAGTGAATACTGGAGCTACTGATCATATTTGCTACTCTATGCAGGGGTTCGAGCTGACTAGAGAGCTTGAAGATGGTGAGGTTACCATCTCCATGGAAAATGCTGCTAGAGTCTCTGCTGCAGCAATTGGAGACGTTACTTTATGTTTTGGCAATAATGTTTTAACACTAAGAGATGTTTTGCTTGTGCCGACTTTTCGGCAAAACTTGATTTCAGTTTCCAAACTTTTTTTATGATGGATTTTCTGTTATTTTTGGTAGAGATGTTTCTATCATGAGAAATAACGCTGTTATCTATCATGGGTCACTAAAAGATTCTTTTTATGTTATTACATGTTCAAACAAACCAACAGTGAAAGAGGCATATAATTTGTCTAACCAACAGAAAAGAAAATTTTCTTCAAGTGAGGATATTACATATCTTTGGCACTTGAGACTGGGTCACATCAATCTTAAAAGAATCAAGAAACTTGTTGATAGTGGAATCATGGATCCAATCCAGGTAGTTCTACATAGAGTTTGTGAGTCTTGTATAGAGGGGAAGATGACGACCAGGCCTTTCAAGGCAACTAAGTCTCGAGCAAATGATTTGTTGGACCTCATCCACTCTGATCTGTGTGGACCTATGTCATACTTTGTCACCTTTACAGATGACTACTCCAGATATGGATGCGTTTATCTTCTTCACCAAAAGTCTGAATGCCTTGAGAAATTCATGGAATTCAAGGCAGAGGCTGAGAAGAAATTAAACAAATTCACAAAGACACTACGTTCAGATCGTGGTGGGGGGTACCTCAGTAATGAGTTTTTACAGTATCTAGCAGATCAAGGGATTAGTTCCAAGTGGACCGCACCTGGCACCCCTCAACAGAATGGTGTGGCGGAGAGAAGAAATAGAACTCTGTTAGAAATGGTTAGATCTATGATGAGCTATGCCAATTTACCTATTTCCTTTTGGGGATATGCTCTAGAAACAGCGGCTTACTTACTTAATTTAGTTCCTCCTAAATCAGTTCCTAAAACTCCAATTGAACTCTGGTATGGACGAAAACCCATTTTTTCCAGAGTCAAGGTGTGGGGTTGTCCAGTATACGTGCTGAATTAGGAAGCTGATAAGTTGGAAGGAAGGTCTAAGTTGATGCTGTTTGTAGGCTATCCTAAGCAAACAAAAGGTGGTTTCTTTTATGATCCAGAAGATCAGAAAGTCGTTGTAAGTACCAACGCAAGATTCCTAGAGGATGAATTTGTAAGAAACCACAAAACCAAGAGTGAAATTGTACTTCAAGAAATTGAAGAGAACAATTTAAATCCATCAGGTGAACCCCGTGGCAGTCTGAGCATACCTGGAATAGGTATGGAACCAGCTGCACGGCCGCCTGTGCAAGATGGTGAATCACAAGTGAATGCACCTAACACAGGCACATTAAAGGGGCCTCGTCGTAGTGGGAGGCTGCCTCGGCAGCCTGAGCGGTATATGTTCGTGGGAGAGTCTTCTGAATTAATCCCTGAAGACAGACTAAATGATACCGACTCATGGACATACGATGAAGCTATGAGTGACAAGGATGCTGATCAATGGCTTCAAGCCATGGATTCTGAAATTGAATCGATCATAGCTATGGATGTTTACTAGAAATCCTTACTACCAGATGGTTTTCGGGCCATAGGCAGTAAGTGGGTATACAAGAGAAAGAAGGATTCGAATGGTAACATAACGACATTTAAGGCCAGGTTGGTGGCGAAAGGTTATAGTCAGAAGGAAGGCATTGACTATGATGAAACCTTCTCACCTGTTGCAATGTTAAAATCCATTCGAATACTTCTGTCCATAGCAGCACATATGGATCTTGAAATCTGGCAGATGGATGTTAAAATCGCGTTCTTGAATGGGTACCTTGAAGAAGGTCGTGACATCTACATGCAACAGCTAGAAGGGTATGTGCAGAAAGATCAAGAGCATCTTGTCTGGAAGCTTAAGAAGTCACTATATGGACTTAAACAAGCTTCAAGGTGATGGAACAAACGTTTTGACGATGTGATCAAATCCTATGGATTTTTACAGTGCAAAAACGAGAGTTGTGTGTACCGTTTATATGTCAGTTGAAGCGTGGTTTTTCTTGCACTTTATGTAGATGACACTCTCCTATTCGGAAATGATGTGGAAGTGTTGTCAGGCATAAAAGGTTGGTTATCCGAGCAGTTTCAAATGAAAGATCTGGGAAATGCTGGTTACATCCTTGGGATCAAAGTCCTGCGGAATCGTAGGAAAATGATGTTAAGCTTATCTCAGGGCTCTTACATTGATATTGTGTTGGCTCGTTTTAGCATGCAAAATTCCAAGAGAGGCTTGCTGCCTTACTGTCATGGAATACGTCTTTCAAAGTCACAGTGTCCTGTGACAGAGAAAGAGAAGAATGAGATGTCTTTAGTACCATATGCTTCTGCAGTGGGAAGTCTCATGTATGCAATGCTTTGTACGAGGCCAGATATCTGCTATGTTGTTGGCATGGCGGCAAGATATCAATCCAATCCCGGTCAGGCGCATTGGAATGTGGTTAAACACATTCTCAAGTATCTGAGGAGAACACGAGACTTATGTCTTGTATATCAGTGTGAGAACTTGTGTCCTGTAGGGTACACGGATTCGGATTTCCAAGCGGATCAAGATGAGAAGAGATCGACCTCTAGATATGTGTTTACCTTGGGAGGAGGAGCTGTATCTTAGAGGAGTGTGAAACAGAAATGTATTGCGGACTCCACCATGGAAGCTGAATATATAGCAGCTTCAGAAGCTTCAAAGGAAGTTGTATGGTTCCGGAACTTCCTCTTAGAGCTGGATATTGTTCCGAGTTTGCCTAAAGCAATTACAATATATTGTGATAATGCTGGTGTAGTGGCGAACTCAAAGGAACCCAGGTCTCACAAGGCTTCAAAGTACATAGAAAGGAAGTACCACATCATATGAGAAATCGTAGCAAGAGGCGATGTGCAAATCCAAAAGATAGATAGGAAGGAGAATCTAGCTGATCCATTTACAAAAGGCTTACCTCAGAAGATCTATGAAGAACACATTCGTGGTCTTGGACTAAAGATCTGAAGCCAGACACCCTGTGTTCTATCTTTTGTAATAGCTAGATTTTATAGACACACTTAATACTCTGTAAAAGTAATGGTGTTATGCTTTGAGTATAAGTGGGAGATTGTTGGGATTGTATACCGAAAGCATATATGATTAACTTTTTTATATACTGGTCTTCATATATTTGTTACATCAACAATGCTCGCTATCTAATATAACAATGAACATACAACGAAATATAATATACTATTATCTCGTCGATAGGGATGACCATATGGTGTGTAGGAGATCACAGAGGATCATATGGCTTGATTGACCTAGCGAGATATAAATAGTATCACGGCTGAGACAGTCCCTGGATAGGCTGTCGGTTTAAGCTGCGGCACATCAGTTCATAAGTGAGCTTATCCCAGCTACTTGAATGTGTATTGATGGGATCAACAGTGGGATGTGCCATTCTCAGTAACATATGAATGAGCCAGATCCCTAACATACTTCCTATGATCTTAAACCTAACAGAAGGCTAAGGGGCACTCATAGCCACACTTTGATTTTCTAGGATGGCGAGTCTTTCATGTACTCTTATATCTGCACTTTGGGTGTTGGCAATTTGTGTGTGTCCTGCTTAGGCTGGACGTGTAGGTAAGCATATCCGCTTTAGGATGGTGAAATTCCCTGATGAGCTCACAAGGTTCTTTATGCTAAGTCCTGCAGGTTGAATTGTTAATTCAAGCATAAGTGAAAAGGAGTGAGTGGTACTAATCAGGAAATAAGAGATTAATTAATTATGGCAAATTGTCATATGCCAAATTAATTAATGAATGTCTAAAACCTTAAATATGTGGATCATGTTAGTTTAATGCAATCCGTTCCTAATTACGTGGTAATAAAGGGGTGAGTCAACATTGTTACTGTGGTGAAGGTTAAAACAATGTTTTATTAATTAATTATGTTCTGGGTTGAACAAGGAAGAATTAATTAATAAAGAGGGCCCACTTTATTATTTGCATTTGATCCCTGGTCTTGCCCAATCACTGCTCAAATCCCATTGGTATTAGGGTTTCTCAAACCCTAATACTATATATACCTTTTTCTCTCTATCGGATCATAAGGGTTTTAATATTCAACACAGAATATTGAGGGAAGAGAGAGAAAGGGGCGACGGCTTATGAGTAGGGAGGAACTGATCGATTCCTCTAGATCTCTGATTCAACTCGGTTGCGTATCCCCACCAGATTTCCGAGGAGCAAAGGAACAGATCAGAAGATCAGATCTGTAGGAACACCAATCAACTCTTTCAACCGTCGTTATTCAATCCGCAGGAGTTGAGGTATTCCAAAATCCATCTATTGCAATTAAGTTTGTAGGAGCATGCCTAGGTTCGCTTGATTTATTTAATTTATATTTATTTTCGATATCCTAAGAACGATCCTTGGCAAGTTAATTAAAGTGACAACTCGCGTTGTCTATTGTAGACTCGAATCCTACATCAATCCCCAGACCCGAAGGGATGCAAGCCCTGAGAAGTGCGAGGTGACTCCGTAGTGTGTTTTTTGAGGGGAGGCTGGTCCTCGGTCGGACCAGAAGTCTCCCCCTCGCACGGGGGCTTCTGCGTCATCATTGCCATGAGAAGATCGGCAGGGGAAAGGCCAGCCATGTCGGCAGGAAGAGGCTCCTTCTTTCCACGGTCGTTAGTCCAGTGCTCGACACCGACACTTCTTTTCCCTCAAGCCACATTGAATTCACGGTTCGGTCGCGAGAAGGCCACGTCGATCCTCGACTCCTCCTATATTGTAAGGACCGTCTGCTTGTACCCTGCAAACCAAGCAAAGGAAAAGGTTAGAACATAGTATAACCTACCGAGCACAACCCTTGAAGGAAAAACGCACTTATGGGGATTCCCTCTTCGGCGAGGAACTCGGGATCAGAATGGGTCATCTTTAACAAAACCCACTGGTTCTTCCAACAAGGAGTGTTTTGTGCGCATTTGGTGATCATGGCCTCCCTCAACGAGTCCCTCTTAGTAAAATAATAGTAACCCTCCGAATATCGGCTCAGCCGATACAAGAAGTGCCACTTGCAAAATGTCAGCAACCCGAGTCTAGCATCGAAGAAGATGAGCAGCGTGCCAAGCATGTGGCACCAGCTGATCGGGGCCACCTGGAAAGGGGCGAGGCCATGGGACTGAAGTACTGCTCGCAAGAAAGGATGAGGCGGGACCCCGATCCCGTACTTGATTACGGGCAGAAAGAATGCCACGTCATCGGTAGTGGGGAAGCAGCATCGGTCGATAGGAGAGGGCAATGTGTACACCATCTTATGACACGCCACGCCCCTTGAACATTTCTTCACCAGCTCCTCGTCGGCCAAGGACACGGCCAACCAAACGGGGTCATTGGGATTGATGACATCCTTCTTAGCTTTGGAAGTATCGATCACCATAGGCACAAAGGAGTCTTCGTCCTCCTTGCCCTCGTTGCCTGACTCCTCGCGGTCGGAGCTCTCCTCAGAGCTGAGGTTCCCTTCGCCTAGTCCACGATTAAACCGACCACCTTCGGACCCCAATGAGGTCGCCTCTTTGCGATCGAGTGGGAGTTCAGTATCAACCTCGGTCGATCCCGAGGATGAAGATGGTTCCTTCCAGATTTTGACCTCCCGATCCGACGAACCCATGACCTGTTTTCTAAGCTCTAAAAACCAAAAAAAGGGAAAAATATGAGACTGCCAAACACAAGCAAACTGTAGAAAAACGCTCGCATGCAAACAAGAGGGAAAAGACCTCATAACCAAATCAACTACATAAGATGCACAACGATGCTCAACTCAGCTAATCCAATAAATCGAACACACCCCAAAGCAACCGGAAAACCGACGAAAAACTAAAAATAGCTAGCAGGGGCCAACCCCAAAATCCCGATTAAAAAGAAAGAAAACGGGGAGAAACCATAGGCAACTCTCAAAAACCCAACTCAACAGATAAAGTGGACGACCAAAATCGTGATTCAACAGCAGAAGGTCCCAAGCAAAAACAGACTATACAAACCCGCAATACATCGACATCAATACTCATAGCACCCAATAATCACCACGAGAAATACACGATCAACCACCGAAAAAACACAGATACAAGGGCACCATGCATACACAAAAATCCGAACAACCACCTCCGACCCGCGAGACGGCAACCATTCAGGAATCTGCAGCAGAATTGCCAAAACTAGGAACCCTAGGTCCTACCCAAAATCCAACCCATAGAGGCAAAGTGCCCGACTCGACACAAGCAAGGCAACTCACGCCTGCATCCCAAAATGAGTCCCCACTCAACGAAGACAAAGTAAATCCGATGAATCAATGGAAAGAAAACGACACAAGATACCCATAATCATACAAGAAGTGCATCATAGTCGAACAAAAAAAAAGAGAGAGAGAAAACACACGAGACCGAAAAGCGAACTTACCAAGCAGAGATGGTTGCTGCACGCTAAAACCGTAATGCCACTGGAATAGTTATGTCGTTCAGGAAAGTCGAGTCATCGAAAACTAGATTGCCGAGAGCAATTCATAGAAAGAGAGAGACGGTTACTAAATCGAAAGTGCAAAGTAGAAGAATGGAGGAGACGAACACAATTTAAATAAAAAAATCGTTCACATTCCAAAAAATATCCTCGAAGTTGGGGTTATTTACAGACATGCCACTGCAGAGGCGGCAAAACCCCAAACTTACCAGTTTCGTGCTCGACACCGAGCACACTTGTCGACCCCGATCCGCCTCACCGTCGACCCAGTCACTGAAGCCACAGGCTAAGGTCTGTAGCCGTGGGACGAACTCTGACGCGATCGGCACGATCTACGGGAATATGGGGCTTCCCCAGGGAAACCCACGGGTGCCCTCAAATCTGCCAGAACTTGCCCCGCATGTGCTCCCTGGAGCCTAGACAGAGTGCATGCATGAGAGTAATGCCCCATGCAAGAGAACATTCCCTGGAATGATTCTGACCCGCGTGGATTTCGGACCCACGCATCAGCAGAGAGGGCGGCATTCCGATGCCACCCGACGCGGTCATATGTTTGCATTCCCAGAGAATCATCATACTGACTCGGAGTAATACCCCAGTTACTCCTTACAGGAGCTGCTCTCTCCGGAGGAACCTCCCGGGCCTTGAGGACAGTCTCCCGGATGCCTGAAAATTCCGTACTCATTTAGACCGAAAGTTTTGATTCTAGCCCCTATCTGCGATAGACCCCGGAATCAAAAGGGGCTATTGTTGGGGTCAGGCCCCAGAGGTCCAAGCCCGCTCATCAGTTCAGCGGCCCAAACGGCCATAAGCCCGCACACTGCTAACCCACTCGGAACCTGAAGGGCACAGAAGTGCCTAAGGCACGGGGTCAACGACGACCCCAAATAGCCCTTGACATCAACTACAAATACGGATCGATATCGAGGAAGACGAAACCCAACCTGGAAGCCTGGCGGCGCGTGACCGTTGCAAACCCTAACCGAACTCGAGAATATCGGGGTCGTTCCGATATTTGCGGCGAGCACGAGCTTGCTAGCGGCTAGGGTTAGATAGTATCCCTCCCCCTTATCCTGTCTATAAATAAGGGTGGAGAGCTCATTTTTGCACATCTTTATCCTTCTATTAAGCTGTACTGAAACTCTGCCCGGATTAATACAGAATCGCTCTCATTTCATCGCTCAAGAGCCAAATTTGTTGGCTATATTATCTGTTGTTTAATAGTTGTCGTATTTTCCCACCTGGTTGTTTCTTCTTGTTACATTTAAACTTCTACGTTTTATGTGATTATCTGTCGTTCTATTCAACGGTTCCAAGAGCTCCGTCTATTCCAAAAAATCGAACCCCAACAATATTGTAATATTAGAAAAAGTAAATAGGAAGTGAAAATTAAACTGCAATATTTTGATGAATGACTTGGTCATGTTTTCTTTGATGAATCATTTACTTTCTTGGACTAGTTTACTTGTTCCATTGATTCCTTCAATTAATTCTTTTTAGCTCTAATTTGTTAAGTTAATTTGTACTTGCTCCATTTGTCGAAATACCTTTGCTTGGTTGTTTATAAGGATGACAATGAGTCTTACAAGCTATTCGAGATTGGCTCGAAAAAAAAACACAAAATCGATTCAATATTAATTGAGTGGAGCTCAAGTTATTCTAGTAGTTGTTGATATCAAGCTTAAGCTCAATTATTCTCGACATGATAAGCTTGTGAGCCTTATCGAGTTCAGACCTGAGTCTAGCATGAATTCGAGCTAGGTTCACAAATCTTATCAAGCTTAATTTAAATTTTTAATCCCTAAATTTGTTATTGATTATCGAAAGCTAATCAAATGAGAAAAAACCCTACCATGACAAAAAAAAAAATCATATCCATTAGATCTAATTAAATTAATGGCTAGTATAAAAGCAGCGACTAAAACACAATCAAGCAATATGGTAATGAAGCAACAACCAAAACATAATCAAGCAATAACCAAAACACAATCAAGTAAAGTCATAAACATAATCAAACAATTTTTCTCACTTTCTCATGGGATGATTTTTCTCACTGGATCTGCTCTCATTGATTATAAATAATATAAATCCTTTTATTAAAGTTAAATAGCCGAGCTCGATGGAGCCAAGTCGAGATCAAATCAAAAAATCTAAGCTCGAACCTTGGATTTTTCGTGGAGCTAGAGTTTTATCGTACTCGGCTCTTAATCACCCCTAATCATTTCTCCCTTAAATGTGTTCATCAACATGTCCGGTATGTCGCATACTCGTATATCCCCTGCCCCAAGTTGCGACAAATATCAAAATAAATGCACAAATCTTCCAACATTTCAAAGTTTAGATCATCCAAAAAAAAAAACAAGTAAATAATATTAAATAAATATATATAAGTTTTAAAAAATAATCTGTTTTCTCCAATAGTAGTAAAAAATATATAAGAATATAGACAATAAAATCATTAGAATATTATAGACTTAAATTGATGAAAGATATAAACTTTAATTAATAGTGAAGTTGGGACCTGCCAAGCTCTTCAGTTTGCTACTGAAAAGCAGAACGTCAACCTGAAACGATAGGTCATCTCCTTGACACTCCTTTTGCTCCTCCACCATCTCCTTCGCAAACTCAACCACTGCTTCGCTACAATACCACAACCTTATTTTTTGTAGTGTTGCTATTTCTCCAATCTCTCTAGGTATCCCTTCCAACTCTTTTATGCCTAAAAGACGAAGCTGCTCGAGGCATGGCAGTCCTTCTACCGTCCACTGTTTCCAATTTCGAATGTACAACAACTCCCAAGTATTTGAGCTTGGGGAATTGGCCTTCTTCTATTTCCCACATCCCACTTCCAAAGCATCCATTTTGCAACCGGACCTTCTCAATTACTACAAAAATACTATTTATTTGTGACAGATTCACGACCACGAAAAACTCGGGTCGCGAATTTGCGATGGGATGCCGACCGATTTGCGACCATTTTTTGTGCCGGTTTTTTGTCGCAAATCCATCGCATTATTTATTTATTTATTTTTAATATTTTAATTTTTGCGACCGGTGTTTTGTTCACAAATCCGTCAGCAATTTTTCACGAATTTAGGTTTGATTTTCGCGGAACATTTCATTTGCCGGCAATTCCTATTTCCCCCAAATCAGCTTTTCCTTCTCTCTCGCAATAGGCGCGCGCCTCTGACCATCACCGGCAACTCTGCGATATGCACCTTTCCCTTTCTCTCTCGGTCTTTCATTTTCTCTCTCAATTGATCTCCACCACCCCAGTTGCCGCAGCTGTGTTCCTCACCGTCCGCCGCTGCTAGTAGCCGTCGCCGTGCAGCTGTTCGGCCGACTCAGGTAATATGTTTCTCTCTTTCTCTCTTCACTTTCTGGTCCTCATCGAAGCCAAGGCACCCCTATTACTCGCGATGAAAACTATAAGGCTACAGTTTTGAGATTTGCTTGTTTTGTTTATTTCACGGGACCGGACTTCATTTATGGGTTCATGATTTCTTTCTCTGTTGTGATGCTTTGCTTTTAGTTATCAATTCAATTTATACATTTGAATTTCATATCAAACAGATGTCTAGCAGGTGGTAGAATATGGTTGTGGTGATGGCAGGTTCTAGATTGAAAAGAGGATACTGATAATGATTGTAAAAAAGAACAATCAATACTAAACTACACTATGTAGATCAGCTATGGATATTATTCGGCTATCATGTTAGTGATATTGTCATTGGATTGTTACTTATTAATTAACTTCTGTTGAAGTTGTGTGCTTCCTCTTAACTTTCCTTGATCTGCAGATATAAACTAAGAAATATTGAGGAAACCGAGGCTGCAAAAAAGCTCTTACAATGACAACATTGTGCAGAACAGAATTAAGAATATGACATTAAATACTAAAGCAAGTAGATAAAACATAAAGCTTTATTAGTATACTTATAATATAATATTTTTATTATACATCCAACTATATATATAAATTTGATAAAAACCAAAGCAAGTACATAAAACACAGAGCTTTATTTTTACAAAATTAACCTATCAATTATATTTGCATCATTTATAAGACATTAATTTAACTATGAAGTTGGGACCTGCCAAGCTCTTCAGTTCTTGTTGCGATTCAAACAGCTCAACCTCAACCTGAAACGATAGGTCATCTCCTTGACAATCCATTTGCTCCTCCACCATCTCCTTCGCAGACTCAACCACTGCTTTGCGGCACCCCCTCAACCTTATTCTCTGCAGTGCTGCTATTTCTCCAATCTCTCTAGGTATCCCCTCCAACTCAAATATATAAATAAGATGAAGCTGCTGGAGGCATGGCAGTCCTTCTACCGTCCACTGTTTCCAATGTTGAATGTGCAACAATGATATGTATTTGAGCTTGGGGAATCGGCCTTCTTCTATTTCCCACATCCCACTTCCCAAGCATCCATACCACAACCGGAGCTTCTCAAGATGGGGCAGTGAACCTATCTTTTCCAGCATCTCTTCTTTCCACTCAAACTTAAAATTCATATGAAGAGTCAGATTCTTGAGGGAGTGTGGAAAGCTAAGCTTCTGCAGATTATAAGGATCTCGTCTATATATATAGAGGGATTCGAGTTTAGATAGATACTGAATATTGCCAACACCATACCAATCATCATACACACTACTAGTATCTTTTTGATCAAATTTCATTTTCAATTTCTTGAGATTTGGAATTCTCTTCACCACCTCTTTACTGCACTTGAAATTTACTACTCCCTTGAGGACTTGAAGATTCTCCATGATGACAACTTCCTCACCCATGTCGCTCGGAGGATCTGGGAGATTCACCCGGCCATTAATCAACTCAATATGCCTAAGCTGACGCATTTTCCAAATCCCGACAGGCAAAGTAAACTCAAAGGCACAAGAAACAATAATTGTATGCAGATTCCAAAAGAGATGGAGTGAAGAGAAGAAAGTGGACATGCTACCAACTGTAACAGCAAGATGCCGCAAGTTAACATGATGAATCACAGAGGGATTCACGTATTCACCAAATTTGTATGCATGAAATGTTCTAACCAATCCAGAATTACGGTACCTTGGGACTTTCCTTTTTCCACAAATAACAGAACGAGCATGTGGCATAGATTGCAAGCCCTCGAGTACTTTCTTCTTTGAAGTGTTCCTCAGTATAACAATCCGCCGGCATTGTCTGTTTATGCTTGTTGATTGCCCTATCACATGGAAAAACCCATATTTCTGACCTTCCTTCAAGCATAAGTCCCTAAACAGATCATGGATTTTGCATCTCTTCATCTTTCCTGTACAACCAAATTTAAGAATCATAATGAGATTTCTATCTACCAAGTCCTTCAAGAATCCCATTGCAATTGTTTCCAAGCTTCTGTCATTGACTGGTTTAATAAATCCTTCACAAACCCAGAGCTTGATGATTGTGGAGACTTTGATTTCATTGTCTTCTTCAAATACCCCCATATATAAAAAGCATGGCTTTAAATACAGTGGCAAATGATTATAACTTAATTTCAACAATCTCAAGCAATGCTCATCATTCTCCAAATTCACAATGGAAGCTAAGTTGCTGCCCAATGATTCCCAAGTTCCATAAGTGAGTTCCCTTTTTCTCAAAATGCCTCCCACCACAACAATTGACAATGGAAGGCCTCTACAATTCTCCACAATCTTCTTTCCAATTTCCATCAACTCAGGAGGGCAGCTTTCCTCTCCAAACACGGTTTTTGAGAATAGTTCCCAGCTCTGATCCTCATCTAGAAACTCCATTTGAAGGCTATAATTCTTGTTCAATTCAGACCCCAACTCTGATAGCCTCGTCGTCACTAATATCCGACTGCCCTTCCCATTATCAGGAAAATAACGTTGTATCTCGTTCCATGCATAAATGCTCCACATATCATCAATCACAATTAAAAATCTTCTACCAAATAAAAATTGGTATAACATCAATCCTACTTTATCTTCACTCATCTCTCTCACTTGTTCTATTTTTTGTTCAGTGACTTGAACAAGAACTTCATTAAGAAGCTCTCTTGTGTTATATTTTTGAGAAACAGTTATCCAAGCACAAACATGAAAATGCTCCTGAATAAGTTTACGTTCATAAATAGTTAGAGCCAGAGTAGTCTTACCTAAGCCACCCATTCCCACGATTGGGATGATTTGGCGGTCCCGGCGGTCTTGGGTGAGCTTGTCCATGAGGCCAAGTAAGACAGCATCAGAGCACACCATGGAGCTGGAAGACAGAGAAGATCTTATAGGAGCAGCGGATGCAGAGACATCCTCATGAGCAGGGACCGCCACAACCTTATTCTTTGCAGCCATCTCAGCCGCCATTTTCTTGATCAAATCCATTTCTTCTATCACTCTCTCTAGATCTTGATAGAACTTGAGGTTTGTTTTTTGTTCATTCTTGGAAGATCGGTAGCGATTGACAAAGCGGCTCTTTTTGGCAACAACTGAACTGATTTGTGTATGTTGAGCTATATGGAGGCGATTAATGGTGTCCAGTAAATGGGATTCGATAACATCTTCAGCTTTATGAGCCGCGTCAACAATACCCATCTCCAACGGATCATCTTCAGATTGAAAGGCTCCCAGATATTCGAGCAAGGAGGCTAGGATTTGAGTGAGAGATTGAAGTTGTTGGGCGTGGATAGAAATGGGAGGGGAATGATGTTGTTGGATATCATGTAAGATGTTCATCAGAGATACCAAGGCTGTATAGGCGGCCACCATGATTAAAGTGTGTGAGAATTTGGAGTGAATTATATACCGAACCACAACCCTACAATCGTGGAAGCAAATAACAGTAGCCCTAATTTTTGTGGTCAAAATTGAATGAGGATAAATATCTTTAATTCCCTACTTCACGTGCAGAGGTGAAAACATATTTAATGTGATCAATAACTAATACGTTCGAATTTTTACGAAATATATGTGTGAATTTAAATAATAAATTATTATTAAATATATATATATATATATATAAATCTCTTTGTTTTTTATAAACTAGTTATTTTCATACGAGGATTTCATCCACTTGACAAAGTTAGAGAATTGGGGTAGAGAATGGAGATTAATTTTTTCTTTTATAATCTATACCAGAATTACACCCGCACGTTGCATGGAAATAATTTTATAATTATATTTAAATTTTAGTATAAGAGAATATAATTATTTTAAAATTTATATTTTATCCAAATAAACTTAGTATTATATCTATTTTATATATATTAAAGAAGAATATCTTAATATTTAAAAACAATTGTATAAAGAATACTAAATCAGGATATTCTTATAAAATATAAATTGTATTTATTTGATGAATAAGCAAAAATATTTTTTCAATTGAAAAATAATATATTCTACATTGCATTAATAACATATGTGGATATATTAAGTTCTTATATATTAATTGCATTAATTTATAATATTTTAGCTCTTTATGTTATCTTCTATGTGGAGAATCACCAAGCTTCCATATTGTCAAAACATACATATTTTTAATAAAAGTTATAAATTCTAAACTTGGTAATATTTATAATTTGAATTTGTATGCAAAAAATCATAGTTATTTTGAGAATTTTGAACATGGGTGGATGAGCACAATAAATAAAAATTATGTTAATTAGAAATATGATTGTCTTATAACAAATGATCAAATAATTACAAAATATTTATGAATTTATTTAATATATTTTATTTGACATGGATACATTTTTCAAAAAATTTGGAGGGAATTTTGTGGAACTCCTTTAGTATATTACTAGTTTTCCTCCCGCGCGATGCGCGGCGCGTATATATTACTTTTAATAATTTATCAATAATAAATATATAAAACATTTTTTTAATGTCATATATACATAATACTAATTTAATTAAAATATATTATATCTTATTAAGTAAAAATAATTGTAACTATTTCTTCTTGTAGTCAAACATATTGTAAAATTGATATTTTGAAAAGAGTTATATTAATTTTAGATAATGAAATATTAGAATTTTAGAAGGATCTGGTACGAGTGCTAAGGAACTTGCCCATGACCAACCAAAAGAATCTGAGGAGAAGCAAGAGCATGAAGACAGTGAGCCCAAGGATCAAGGGGAAGAAAATGTTGACCAAGAGGAGTCTGAAGAACAACAACCATCTGATGTTGAAGAAGAGGAGGCAGAGGACAAGAATGACACACAAGAAGAGAAGGAGGATTCGGCAGATCAAGAGGAACCTGTTCAGACAGATGCTGCAGCATCTGAGCAGCAGGAGACCGAAACAACTGAGCAGGCAAGTGTTGAGAAAGAGGATGTTGCTGCACCAAAGAAGGACACCAGAGTAAAGAAAAAAAAGCAAGTTGCTACCACAGAGGATCTGGAGGAAATTCCAAGGAACCCAAAAATAGGAAAGCGGAGAAAGGTTGTGGCAATCAAGGAAACTGGGGAGAGTTCAAGGCTCTCAGCTGAGAAGGCCAAGAGAAAGGAAATCAAGCGAGGAAAGGCAAAGGTGGTGGAACTGTCGGCTGAAGAAATTGAGAAGATTCCTAAGTTCTCATCTGCTCCACATAAGGCCAGGATGCAAACCATTGCTAACCGCAAGCTCATGCTTGAGCGCGGGTTCAGAGATTTGTCCAAACTACGTGAAGGAGTGGTCAAGAGCATCGAAAACCAGGGATGGGAATCATTTGTGGGGATGCAGCCTGCGCCGGTTATCGCTCTTGTCAGGGAATTTTATGCCAATTGCGAGCAGCCCACCACCGTCGATTATGAGCTTCGGGCAACTGTGCGGGGAAAGAAGGTGGTTCTGAACCCTAGAACCGTGCATGCAATTTATGGCACTCACCCTCCCCAGCCGGATGAGTTCATGGACTTGCTCACCTCAGCAACCAAGGAGCAGCTTGATGAAGCCCTGCATGTGGTAACTGTGCAGGGAGCTCAATTGGTTGATGAGTCTAAGGACAATCTCTCTGTTCTTGCTAGTTTCTTGTCAAATGAAGCTAACATTTGGATTCACTTTTTGAGAAACAGGATCAGCTCCACCACCCACAACACCCTGGTCGGACAAGACAGAGTTCTAATGGCCGCAGCTATCCCGAAGGGAGATCAATTGATATCGCTCCCTTCATAATTAACTCCATTGCTTTCCAAGCCTCCAAGAAAAACGGGCCGCTGTTCTGCCCTTCACTGATTTCAGAATTATGCAAGAGAGCTGGAGTCCCCTTTCACTCAGACGAACCCCGGAGTATAGCGAAAAGCTATTTCAACATCCAATACTTGAGTAGAAGACATGCACAAGCACAGACCCAAGCGCAGGGCGACAAACCTGCCGAAGATGGAGCTACACTGGACAATCTGCAGAGGGAGCTGCTAAAGATCAAAGCTAAACAGGCGAAGTTGTTGCGCGGGTTCAAGCTAATTCACAAGGTGCTGCTGGGTATCAAGGATCAAACCAGGAAGCTGTTGAGAAAGAGAGGCCACAATCTGAAATCCAAGAAAGATGCTGGGGGAACGGCTTGATGAACAGGGTCATCTCTGAACCCACTTATTTGCTGCAAAAACAATGTTTTAATTTGGTTATGTTTTTAGTTTGTTTGATGTTTGCGTGCTTTGTTTTAGTTTGTTACGTTTGTTTGCTCTTCATGCTGTTCGTATGTTAAAGCATGAAGTTCATTGGGTCGTATTAATGGAAGTGCTAAGTCTACTAGTTATTCCTCTTCTTGCCCAATGATGTTTTTATTTTTTTCATCCTTTCTTTCTTTGCATGAGCGGTGATGATTAAGCATATTGAGGGTCAATCCTCTTTTGCTTTTTGAAGTTTAGCTCTATACATTCACATCTACTTTTCAAGGGAAAGTTCTCTTTTGTCTGTGTTTTTGAAAACCTGATATGCTGGATGTATGCTTGAGCTTAGCTGGTACTGAACCTTTGACTATTGAATGTGAGATGCTACCTACCCAGAGTTTGAGCTTGTTTGAGGCGAAATAAGAATAAGTTCTACACTTAGAAATGATTAAGGCCATTGCTTGATCTTTGTGCCTCAGAAATTTTTGTGCTTTATATGACTTTACCCTTGCACCTAGATTTTGAGCTTGAGCCTAGTTTCTTTGTTTAACCTGCTTTATGTTAGCTAATTTCCCATACACGTCCTAGTTTTAGAGGCTAAATCTGACTCAGATTTTCCCTTAACATTGAGGACAATGTTAGATTCAAAGTTTTGGGGGGGGGGGGGTAACACTTCTACTCGAAGTGTTCTTTTATTAGTACCTCTGTAATAAAAGTCTTAGAAAATAGGCACTTTGATGGCCTGAAAAAAAAAAAAACAAAAGAAAAGAAAGGAATGAAAGAACAAATAAGGCTGCTCTCATTATTTGAAAAAAACAAATGAAGAAGGAAGAGCATAAAGTCAGTTTTATTTCCTGTTTGTATAGCAAGTTATAAAATAAAAAAAAAAGAGTATATTGTAAATCAAGGTTAGAATCAGTCCAGTGTTAGAATGAGAAAGATGATGCCTCTAGATTCAAGTCACTTTACCCAAATTTCCTGACCTTTTGCGTTAGCCTAACATTAGAAGCTTATAAAGTCCTTTTGATCTAAGTGGAGTACAAATTCTATTAGTGGAGAACAAGTGAAAGCGAATGGGTAGAAGAAAAAAAAGTGGCATTGATGAACATGAGGACTTGAATGGATAGTTAAGGTTAAGCTCAAAAATACACCAGCTATCTTGAAATGTGTTGTTGTTTTGAACTTTGCTTGATAAACTTGATGATTGTATGTTGTTAAACTTTGAAAAGAGAGAGGACTAAAACTTGATAGACTTGAGAGTTGCCTATCATGCCTTCTCTTTGAACTTTTGTTGAGGAATCTTTGAAGAGGGCATTAACTAATTTGACATAGCACTTGTTGATTTGTGTGTTGTTTTTGAGTTTTATTTTAGTTGCTTGAGGACAAGCAACATCCTAAGTTTGGGGGGGGGGGTTAATAACTCTCATAAAGAGTTATCTTTTGATCTCTTCTTTTATCCTTTGGATGTTGTTTTGAATAAGATTGTTCTCATTTAGAGTCCTTTATGACCTTATTTGTATCTTTGTGTTCATTGCACTTTGTTTTGGCCATTTCGAATTTTAATAAGTTTTTGCAAGCTTTTGTGAGGTTTTTGACCAGGTTTGGAATGCTGGAGCTTATCAGTCGCAATTTGGCCAGCAGTCAGGCTAGAGCATGTGAGACGCAAAAGAGCTGGATAAAGAAGATTCTCTCTCCGGGACCACTTGAAGACAAGGATCAAACACCTTTTTAATCCTGTCTGCCGAAAGGACAGGTGTCGAGCAAGGAGCCGAATTACTGTCTGAAAGAAAAAATGACATATCTACACGTGGAAGGATTTTGAGAAGAGGATGAGAATCAAGGGTGATGAAGAAAAGAGAGGAGAAATATCAAGAAGGTGGTACTTTTTGAGAACACACACGAACACACATTGGGAGAGTAGCTTGCTGCGGAGGAAAGCCATCGGCCGTCCAGAGATCATCACCATCAGTTCTTAATTTTAGTCTTTGAGTTTGTAATTATGGTGAATGGTTTCCAATTTCATTTTGTTTACTTCGCAAGTATGAACTAACTCTCATCACACTTGGGTTGTGGAATATTTACTTGAGCTTGATTATATATTGGAATTATGTTTCGTAAAATCTGAGTTTATCTTTGATCCTGCTTTAATTGATTTCTTGAGCACGAAAGTGAATAGAAATATCTCACCTATGGAGACCGGAAGGAGAAATAGGAAGAGAGGGTCATAGATAATTGCATTGTTTACATAGGCACATGAGATAGTGCAACTTAGAGAGACCAGGGCTTAGGATTTCTTCATTTGAATATTGTGGAAGGCATAGGCATATGATGCACAATAGGAAAGTGTAGATCTAGTAGAAAGGAAGTTTGCTAGGCAATTTCACGAAGGTTCTAAGGCTCAGAGAAAAGAGAGACAAAAGCTCCAGCATATAGGATAGTGATAGTGAATAATTTCCATGACCTGAGTGTATTTCTCATCATTGTGATAATCCTTAGACTTTTATGACCATCTTGTGGTAGGAAGAAATATTGCTGATCATAGTTTTTTTTGGAATTATTATTACTGCTTATTTGTGCTTTGAGTAGGAATTAGTAACACTCACCTCTTATTTGCAAGTAATTCTAAGTGCACGGTTTAACTTACACTCTCTAGGGTTCGATATCTGGTCTCTAGGACTGTATTACTTGTCGATTGCGTATACTTGCGCATGGTTCTATAGGTACACTATAGAATACAACAGCCATATTTCTCTACCCTTCACAAAAAGCCTACATTACAACAAAAAAGAAAGTCATTTCTGATTCTAGATCTTGTGTGCACAATTAAGCAGTGGAGAAATTAGAATATCTGCAAGCCTATGGTAGAAGTAAATCATACATGATGGAGTGAATACACATTAAACCCCTAAACACTTGGTGATGAGCGATACACTTCCTGTGAGTCTTCCACAGTTGATGAATTTTCTGTCTCTTTCAAACTGCTCGTGTGTTGTGAATTTTTTATCCTTGAATGTGACGAATCTTGTGAGGTATTGCATTTTTAACTGCATGAGATTTGTATTCCTTCTTTTTCTATTGATTGAGGACAATCAAACATTTAAGTTTGGAGGGATTGATAAGCTCGTAAATATACTCACTTATCCATATTTTTCTCCTTTGTTTTATTTATTGTATGCTTATAATATCGTTTATTTCGTGCATGAGTCTATGCTTGTCATGGTGTGATTTTGCAGGTTTTTGGGCTAAAAAGTGGCTAAGTGATGAAAAGAGCCGGAATGGAGAAGTTGCTGTTTCGGTCGATATCGCTGTTTCGGTCGACACACGGGATGTCGACCGACATGGAAGACAAAGCCGAAAACCCGAGCAAAACCTCTATATTGACCGACATGGAGCATGTCGATTAACATGAAGGAAAGATGTCGACCGAGATAGAGATTGAAAGGAAGCTCGACATGAAAGACCAATGTCGATCGACACGCCATGTGTCGATCGACACGGCGGTCCGGAAAGGAAAAAATTGCCAGTTTTGGATCTTTTAAATATTTTTAAACCCTATACCTTTTAAGATACACCATCATCTCTATATATATCTCTCTTCTAATTCGAGTTTGGGAGAGTTCAGACCTTTAGTATTAATCTTAATTTAGCATTGGAGTTTTTGGAACTTCAAGATTCCTCTTTCTTTTGTAAGTTCTTTTATGCAATTTAATAAAATGTCTTCTTTATACCTATCCATGATTTGTAGCTAGAAACCTAATCAGGTTCTAGAGTTTACACAAACAATTCATGATGCATGTTTAGATTTTTAAACTCAAATTACTAGGTTTAATTATCTGATTTAATTAAAGAATCTAGGGTTAATGATGGATCGAGAGATGAAATTCATCCTAGGTTTATAGTTGTCTTTTTGAAGGACTGAAAGGTGAAAATTAGACAATAGGAAGAGATAATTCATATGATTAATTTCTGTCTCAAAAGGAAGAATTAATTGTAGGAATTAAATCAGTTATGTTTATCGGGATTGATTAATATTGTGTCCTTGAGACCGAGAGGAGATAGTCACATGTTAGTAATCTAGGTTTCAATTGCCTATTCCAAAATTGTAATAATTGAATCTGATTTCCACCTTAGTAGAGTTGATAATCTTATGCATGTATCTGGATTGGAAGTTTGCCCTCGAATCTGTGCTCTTTAATTTCTGTTTTTTAAAATCCTTTAATTTCTGTTTTTGCAATCTTTAATTTTCAAAACAAAAAACCTAAATTTCTATTTGCTCAAATAATGAATTTGGAGACTATAATAGTATATAGAATTATTTTGATATACAATTCCTCGTGGGTTCGACAATCCGAGTTATAAATTTATTTAGCCACTGCTATTACAATTAATCTGGTAATTTTCCAGCGATCAGGGGCAACTCCTCAAAAGCTCGTTGAATCTGCTTCATGTCTCAAACAGTGACTCATCTACCCTCTGATGGAAATGCAGAATCTCCATCTTCCTCTGAATGATCATAGATGGCGGGAAGAAGTTGGATAGGAATTCTGCTCGGAGGTCATCCACGTCCCGATTCTACTGCAGTCCAAGGCTGTAAACCAAGTTCGCGCCTAGTCCCTAAGTGAGAATGGGAACAGACGCAACCGGATTACTTCCTGGCTGACTCCATTTTGCTTCACAGTATCACACACCTCCACAAACATTCGCAGGTGTGTGTATGCATCCTCCACAGCTCGACCACCAAATTGGTTCTGCTGAACCATCTGAATGAGCCGGTTTTGAGTTCAAAGCAATTGGCATTGATGCCAATAAAGAATCCCTCATTGTCGGGTTGTGGTCTGTACTTCCTTGTCATGGCGTTGGGATCCTCATCATCGGATTCCTCTCTGAGCAGCCTCTCTTTTTCCAGCTCCCTTTGCCTCCTAGTAGCTTCAGCTCTTTCTGCTTCCCTTTCTACCATCAACTTTCTGACCACATCTCGCATTTGATTCACCTCCTGGATGAGCAAGAGAGCATTCCCCGCTGTAATCTGAGCTTCTGGATCTTCCAGAGGTGGCATGTTTGGGTCATCCTCCGGGTTTTGATTGTGTGGTGGCTCCATCTCAGTATTTGTGTGGCTTTCTCTTTGTTTCTCTATTCCTTTCTTATTCTTTCTCTTTCTTACTGTTGTCTCGATCACGGGGTCGAACACCTCAAGCGGTTTGCCCTGGCGCTCGTGTTCATGCACAGCCTGAGAAAAAGAAATAATTGCAGAAATTAATTCTGCATCGACCGACACGAGGCGCATCAACCGACACGAGTAGTTCCTCTATGTCGATTGATAAGCTCGTATTTTGCCTCACTTATCACGTTGTTTTCTTATTGTTTTATTGCATTTATTTGAGTTTTTAGTTAATAATCGAGCATGAAGTGTTTATAGGGGATATTATGCTGTCATGGTAATATTTTGCAGGTTTTAGGCCAAATTCAATGGAAACCCGTACCGAAAGCAGCAGATGTTCAAAGGAACAGTCACGACTTCTTCCAAAGATGGAATCTGAGCTATTGGAGCACATGGATGGAAAGATCTTTGAGTTAGCTTTCCAACGCAACTGGAATCGGGTCAATCGGAGTTCGGGAGCGAAAGTTATGGCCAAAACCGTGAGACTGCGCAGAGGAATGTTTCTGTGTCGAGCGACACAATTTGTGTCGACCGAAATGGAATCCTGTCGACCGACTGGAACTGTGTCGAGCGACACGCGCACCGGAAAGGCAGTTTTTGGCCCAGTTTGGAGATTTTTCCTTCCCAAATCATTACCTTTTGAAGAAATACTTTCTCCCCCTATAAATATGACTTATTAAGCTCGAAAATTAGGTCTTCTTATTCAGTTTTTCAGCACTCATTTATTTTATTTTCAGCATTAAACTATTTAATTCCTAGTACTCTTTATTTTATTGTTGCAATTGGATTCAAGTACTTCAAGATTCTTATTTCTTTAATGATTCAAGTAAGTTTCTTTACATCTTTTGCAATGTTTGTTTCAATTATGTTAGGCTAGAACCCTTAACAGGTTCTAGGGTTTTCTCCATCCTTTTTGGCATGTGTTAATTCGATTAATTCCAAACCCTAATTAATTGGTTCAAATTCTATGGTTTTGATTTTAAAATCTATTTCAATTGAAGGATCGAGAGATGAAAATTGGATTAGGTTTATAGTTATTAATTTGAGACCGAGAGGAGATAATTAATAATAGGAAAATAGAATTTTGATACAACTGTTTTCTGTCTCAAAAAGAAGAATTAGTTGTAGGGTTTTCAAATCTGTATCTTTATTGAGATTGACTGGTTTGTGTTATTGAGGCCGAGAGGTAAAATTCACTTTCTAGTAATCTAGGTTTTAATTGCCCAACAAAGGAATTAATTCCAATTTTTCAGATTTCCCACCTTAATGATTATTTTGGGTTTGGAGTGATTGTTTATACATGTTGGATTGGATTGGTTGATTTCCCTAGAATCTGTGCTTTTTATTATTAAACTTTATTCCAAAAGTTATTTCTGTTTTTCAAAACAAAAACCCTATTCAAATTTGGATTTGCTCAAACAAAGAATAGATAAACTATGCCAGTACATGAGATGATTTCGTCGCACTATCCCTGTGGGTTCGACTAGCCTTCGGGTTATTATAAATTTATTTGCTGCTGTATCCTACAGCTTATCATCGATCAATGCTGCACGGTACGTCGATCGAAACAGAGACAAAATCCAGAAACTCACGCACGCACACAAACAGAAATAAAATTAAATAAAAATAAGAACTGGATCCAGTAAATCCAAAAACAAACTAGTAATAGAATAAAATCTACTAGTTCCCCGGCAGCGGCGCCAATTTGATCCATGCTAAAATCGCATATGAATTATAGCAAAGGGCAAATAGATTTATAACTCGGAATGTCGAACCCACAAGGAATCATATATTGAAATTATCCTATGTACTGATCACAGTTTCTGAATTCATTGTTTGAGCAAATAGAAATTGGGTTTTTGGTTTTTTTGAAAATTAAGATTGCAAAGACAGAATTTAAAGGGTTTTGAAAACAAGAATTAAAGACACAGATTCCAGGGCAAACATTCAATCCAGATACATGCATAAGATTATAAACTCTGCTAAGGTGAAAATCAGGTTAATTATCACAATTCCTTGTCTGGCAATTTTGACCTAGATTACTAACATGTGACTATCTCCTCTCGGTCTCAAGAACACAATATTAGCCAATCTCATAAAAATAACAGATTTAATTTCTACAATTAATTCTTCCTTTTGAGACATAAATCAATCACATTAATTATCTCTTCCTATTGTCTATTCTTCACCTTTCAGTCCTTCAAAAGACAACTATAAACCTAGGATGAATTTCATCTCTCGATCCATCATTAATCCTAGATCCTTTAATTAAATCAAATAATTAAACCTAGCAATTCGAGTTGAAAAATCTAAACATGCATCTTAGATTGTTTGTATAAACCCTAGAACCTGATTAGGTTTCTAGCCAGAAATCATGAATAGAAATAAAGAAAACATGTTATTAAATTGCATAAATTAACTTACAAAAATAAAGAGGAATCTTGAAGTCTTGAAAACTCCAGTGTTAAAGAAAATTGTCAAAAGGTTCAAGAAAAGATTAATAATTCTCGAAATACATGGGTATTTATAGAGTTGAAAGTGTATCTCAAAAGGTATAGGGCTTAGAATATTGAAAATATCCAAAATTGGCGAGAATTTCCTTGTCGGACCCCTTGTCGATCTACATATGGCATGTCGATCGACATGCATCTCCATGTCGAGCCCTTGTTTTCCCTTCTATCTCGGTCGACATCCACACTTCATGTCGATCGACACGTGCCACGTCAATCGACATGGAGGTCTTCCTTGGGTTTTTCGCTTTATCTTCCATATCGGTCTACATACCATCTATCGACCGAAACAACTTCTCCATTCCGGCTCTTTTCATCACTTAGTCACTTTTTAGCCCAAAAACGTGCGAAATCACACCATGACAAGCATAGTAACCACTATAATAGACTCATGCATGAAATAAACTATAAAATAAACATTAAACACATAAAATAAAGGAGAAAAAACATGGATAAGTGAGTACATTTACGAGCTTATCAATTAGTAATCTAGGTCATAATTGCAAGACCCTGGAATTATGATAATTATCTGATGTCCACCATTGCAGAGTTGATTGATTTAGCATGTGTTTTGATTGATTGTCTGCCAAGGAATCTGTATCTTTAAATATTGTTTTCATAATCCTTTAATTTTTGCTTTGTCATCTTTAAAATTTAAAATCTAAACTTGATTTCAATTTGCTCAAACAATAAATTTTGGAATTAAAATTAGTACACAAAGTAATTTCGTTGTTCCAATTCCTCTGGGTTCGACAACCTTAGGGTAACTTATAAATTTATTTGTCACTGTGCTTGCAATTAATCTGTGGGTTTTCACAGTGACCAACTTGCACATGTGTTGTGATGGAAGTTCAGAAATTCGGCTAAGTCTCAGATATAAAAGGAAGCGTGCTTTGCAATATTACGTTTCTATAAGTAAGCAATTCAGAAAGTGACACGTGTCGTTGGATTATTTGGAAAAGGAAGCTGAGTCGGATATAGCCGTTGTGAGTTTGTTAGAAGAAACAGAAACGGTTCATCGTCTTCAACCACATCATTTTTCTGTGTTTTGTTTTCTGTGAAAAGAGAAACAATTTTCTGTGTGGTTTTTCAGCTTTACCAAGTCTTGTAGATCTACCATCAATAAAATACTTGTGCGTGACCTTCCATGGATGTAGGTTTTACAACCGAATCACATTAAATTCTATGTTTGTTTCTATTTGTTTTCGGTGTGATGTTTGTGTTGATTTTATTCCAATATTCATAACAAGTGGCGCCGTCTGTGGGAAGAACGCCAATCCGAGCTTGAAAGGGAAAGGAATCGCTGTAAAGGAAGCTGCAATTGGAACGTACAAGAAAACCCCCTCTACTGCATCTCAATTCCCCGGTCTTGTCCGGTTGTTGGGTAGAGTCGTAGATTGCCGCCCCTAATTAGTAGTATCTATGACTATATCTACTTATCACAATTTTACAAGTACTTTTATCTACCTCAATTTAATTATTCATGATATCACCTGTCATAACCACACAAATCCTTCTTTATTTGTATTTAATGTTTAAGGTTAAAATAAAGTAATTAAATTAATAATGATTATTTTTTTATTATTTTAAATTAGTAACAAACCATAAAATAAAGGTTTAAAATATTAAAACAATAATGAATAAAATTAAAAACCATAAAATAAAAAAAACAATAAAAAGCATAAAAGAAGCGAAAAATAAGAAAATTAACTCACTCCCACTCTCACAGCGGGAACATGTAACGTACCCACCATGCTTGAGATGGCTGTGCTGCGTACTGATAAGCTCGTATTTTCACTCACTTATCCATGCTTTTCTACATTGTTTTAGTTAATTTAGGCGTAGTTATTAGTTATTTTCTTGCATTAGCGTGTTATAGAGGATATTATGCTTGCCATGGTGAGATTTTGCAGGTATTTGGGCAAAAAAGTGGCTAAATGGTGAAAAGGGCCGGAATGAAGAAGCTGCTGTTTCGGTTGACACACGGGATGTCGACCGACATGGAAGACAAGCTGAAAACCCGAGCAAAACCATCAATGTGGACCAACATGGTGCATGTCGATCGACATGAGTGGTCGATGTCAACCAAGGCAGGAAAGAAGAAGGGCTCGACGTGGAGATCCATGTCGATCAACACACCCAGTGTCGATCGACACGGATGTTGAATGGCGATCGAAATGGAAGTTCAAGGGAAGATCGACATGAAGCTCCCTGTCGATCGACACGCCATGTGTCGATCGACATGGAGGTCCGAAAAAGAAAATTCGCCCAGTTTGGATAGTTTTAATATTTTGATCCAATACCTAATTGAGCCACAAATTCTCCTCTATAAATACTACTTGTTAGCTCGAGATTAGGGACATTCTTTAGACTTTTTATCACTTTAATTTTATTTAGCATTGGAGTTTTTTCAAGACTTCAAGGTTCCTCTTTATTGTAAGTTACTTCATGAATTTTAATAATATGTGTGCTTTGATTCTATCCATGTTTTGTGGCTAGAAACCCTAGCAGGTTCTAGGGCTTTGATGATCATCTTGATGCATGTTTAAATGATTCAACTCAATAACATGGTTTAATTCCTCTGTTGAATCTAGATTTAATGAAGGATCGAGATATGAAATCTAATCTAGGTTTGTAGTTATCAATTGAAGGACCGAAAGGTAAAAATTGTTAATAGGATTAGGAATTAAATGCAATTGATTTCTGTCTCAAAAGGAAGAACTAGTTGTAGGAATAAATCTGATAATTATTGGGATTGATTGGCATGTATTCTTGAGACCGAGAGGAGATAGACATGTGTTAGTAATCTAGGATTTGAATTGCTAAACAAGGAATTGAATCCATTTGAATCTGATTTATACCTCATTGCTGAGTTGATGAATTTTACATGTTGACAGCCCTGGGATCTGTATCTTTATTTATTATTTTAAAACCCTTTAAATTATTGTCTTTTCATCTATAATTTACAAAACAAAATCCCTTTTCCAAGTTACTCAAACAAACAAGATTTAGAAACTATGGCTAGTATATAAAATAGATTTGTCATACAGTCCCTGTGGGTTCGACAACCTTCGGGTTTACAAATTTATTTGCCTCTTTGCTATAATTTATATGTGAATTTAGCATCGATCACGCACGCGCGCGTAGAGTAAAAAATGAGTGCCCACTGCTTTATTTATTGACTTTAATAAACTGTGAAGTTGAGACCTGCCAAACTCTTCAGTTCTTCTTTAGTAGACTTAACCTCAACCTGAAACGATAGCTCATCTCTTTGATAATCCATTTGCTCCTCTACCATCACCTTCACAGACTGAACCACTGCTTCACTGCACCACTCCAACCTTATTTTCTGCAGTGTTGCTATTTCTCCAATCTCTCTAGGTATCCCCTCCAACTCTTTTATGTAAGAAAGACGAAGCTGCTGGAGGCATGGCAGTCCTTCTACCGTCCAGTGTATCCAATCTTGAATACAGGACAAGTCCAAGTATTTGAGCTTGGGGAATCGGCCTTCTTCTATTTCCCACATCCCACTTCCCAAGCACCCATACCACAACCGGAGCTTCTCAAGATGGGGCAGTGAACCTATCTTTTCCAGCATCTCTTCTTTCCACTCAAACTTAGTGTTCATATGAAGAGTCAGATTCTTGATGGAGTGTGGAAAGCTAAGCTTCTGTAGATTATAAGGATCTCCTCCAGAAAAATTTAAACAACTGATAAAGAGGGATTCTAGTTTAGATAGATACTGAATATTGCTAACACAATACCTATCATCATAGAAGATACTAGTATCTTCATTTTCAATTTTCCTTTTCAATTTCTTGAGATTCGAAATTCTCTTCACCAACTCTTTACTGCACTTGAAACTTACTCCCTTGAGGACTTGAAGATTCTCCATGATGACAACTTTCTCATCCATGTCGCTCGGAGGATCTGGAAGACTCACCCGGGACCAGACATTAGTGAACTGAATATGCCTTAACTGACGCATTTTCTAAATCCCGACAGGAACAGTAAACTCCGAGTATGCTGGAAATGATACAATAATTGTATGCAGATTCTTAAAGAGATGGAGTGAAGAGAAGAATGTGGACATGCTAATGCTATCAAGTGTAAAAGCAAGATACTGCAAGTTAACATGTTGAACCACAGAGGGATTCACATATTCACCAAATTTGTATACATGAAATGTTCTCACCAATCCAGAATTTCGGTACTGTGGTACTTTCCCGTTTTAACAAATAACAAAACGAGCATGTGGCATAGATTTCAAGCCCTCAAGTACTTTCTTCTTTGAAGTGTTCCTCGATATAACACTATGCCGGCATTGTCTGTTTATGCTTGTTGATTGCCCAATCACATGGTAAAACCCATATTTTTTACCTTCATTCAAGCATAAGTCCCTAAACAGCATGTCTTTATCTTTCCTGTACAACCAAATTTATCAATCATAATGAGATTTCTATCTACCAAGTCCTTCAAGAATCCCCTTGCAATTGTTTCCAAGCTTCTGTCATTGACTGGTTTAATAAATCCTTCAGAAAACCAGAGCTTGATGATTGTGGAGACTCTGGTTTCATCGTCTTCTTCAAGCACCCCCATGTATAAAAAGCATGGCTTTAAATAGATTGGCAAATGATTATAGCTCAATTTCAACAATCTCAAGCAATGCTCGTCATTCTCCAAATTCACAGTGGAAATTAAGTTGGTGCTCACTGATTCCCAACTTCCATAAGTGAGTTCCTTTTTTCTCAAAATGCCTCCAACCACAACAATTGACAATGGAAGGCCTGTGCAATTCTCCACAATCTTCTTTCCAATTTTCATCAGCCCAAAAGGGCAGCTTTCCTCTCCAAACACGGTTTTTGAGAATAGTTCCCAGCTGTGATCCTCATCTAGAAACTCCATTTGAAGGATATGATTCTTGTTCAATTCAGACCCCAACTATGATAGCCTCGTCATCACTAATATCCGACTGCCATTCTTAGTATCAGGAAAATAACGTTGTATATCGTTCCATGCATCAATGCTCCACATATCATCCATCACAATTAAAAATCTTTTACCAAATAAAAATTTGTATAACATCAATCCTACTTTATCTTCACTCATCTCTCTCACTTCTTCTATTTTTTGTTTAGTGACTTGAACAAGAACTTCATTAAGAAGCTCTCTCGTGTAGTATTTTTGAGAAACAGTTATCCAAGCACAAACATGAAAATGCTCCTAAATAAGTTTGTGTTCATAAATAGTTCGAGCCAGAGTAGTCTTACCTAAGCCACCCATTCCCACGATTGGGATGATTTGGCGGCCCCGCCGGTCTTGGGTGAGCCTGTCCATGAGGCCAAGTAAGACAGCATCAGAGCACACCATGGAGCTGGTAGGCAAAGAAGATCTTACAGGAGCAGCGGATGCAGAGACATCCTCATGAGCACGGACCTCCACAACCTTATCCTTTGCAACCATCTCCGCCGCCATTTGGTTGATCAAATCCATTTCTTCTATCACTCTCTCTAGATCTTGATAGAACTTGGAAGCTCCGAAGCAGTTGAAAAAATTGAATAAGCAGTTGAAAAGGCTGGGATTAATGGTGTCCAGTAAATGGGATTCGATAACATCTTCAGCTTTATAAGCCGCATCAGCAATACGCATCTCCAACGGATCATCTTCGGAATTAAAGGCTCCTAGATATTTGTACAAGGAGGTAAGGATTTGATTGAGAGATTGAAGGAGTTGGGCATTGATAGAAATGGGAGGGGAAGGATGTTGTTGGATATCATGTAAGATGTTCATAAGAGAAACCAGAGCTGCATAGGCCCCCGCCATGGTAAAAAGTGTGTGAGAATTTGGGAGATAAAATTTGGGAGATGGAATTTGGTTGGAAATATATATGATTTCTAGTCTGTTTCTGGGAAAATGCCAAGAATTTAGGTGTAATAAGTTCGAGTTTATCACAAACATCTAAAATGTTTGCTAGATAGCATTAGCAACAAGTGTAGGGAATTTGGACAACAATTTTGGACCGGCATTCAAGTCTAAATTTTGTGCATAAAGTCTTTTTTTAGAATTGATGATGTGGTAGACCCAATCTAATTCAAGGCACTTTTTACTACACAGCATTAGCAATAAGTGGGCACGTCTGTTATTATGGGAAATTTGAAAGTGTAGGGAGTTTGGACCACAAATTTGGACCAGCATTCAATGTTGAACTTTTTGGTTCATTCATCTGTAATATACATTGTTGAGCCTGGAAAAAATGCTTTCGGACAAAGCTGACGAGCCTTGATCGATGAGCTTAGGTCGATGAGCCGTATGACGCTCGACGACCTCGCCTTACCTTGACCGTTAGCATTCCGTAACCGCCGAAAGTGAATGGGAGAACGTGGGATTTATTGCCTTAACTCTAGTAAATGATTGTAACTGCAGCGGTAGTGCTCATTATTTACATTTATTGAGTCCATCATGTACAATGTATAAATAGAGGCCAAAGAAAGAAATAAAACACAAGTACTTTCTTTACGAACTCAATCTCTCTAATTTTGTGCATCAACAGTTGGCGCCGTCTGTGGGAATATCTTTTTCCAGAGAAAGGGAACGATTCGGAAAGGATGAGTGAAGCAAGTCACCATGCTAGCCAGGCGTCTGAGGCCGCAAGACGAGAGGCGTTTGAAAGAGACATGCAAAGAATGCAAGAGGAGTTGGACCTCTTGCGCGAGGAAAATCAGCGAACCACCCTCGAAGCCGCCAGGCTCCGTGGAGAGTTGGCACAATTCCGGAAATGAGAAAGCGAGGAGGAAAGCCGAGCTAATAGTGAGAGAATGGGCCGCAGTCGATCTCGTCGGAATTCTGCGAGCAGAACTCGAAGGACACAGAGATCTTCCGGGGCATCGAGTCGACACTCAGAAGAGGGGGACCAAAAGTTGGCCGCGTTGGAGAAGAGGCTGGAGGATATGGCTACAATGTTCGCTACCATCCCTGGGGCACCTGTTCAGCCACTTAGCGTGGCGGCAAGAAATTACAACGACACGCCGTTCACGCGCCAGATTTTAGAAGTGAAGCTCCCTTCCCGGTTCATGACGCCCTCAATCAAGCCGTATGATGGAACCACCGACCCTGAGGAATTCGTGACGTTGTACCGTTTCAAGATGCATACGGTCTCAATGTCGGAGGAAGTGAAGGAGGCATGTATGTGCAAGAGTTTTGCTGCGTGTCTCGAGGGGTCGGCCATGCAATGGTTCATGAGGATTCCCAGTGGGAGCATATCCTCCTTCGCCGAGCTCCATCAGAAATTCGTCGGGCAGTTCTCGTCCTGCCGACGTGTCCCGGCCAGGTCTGATGACCTGAATCGGATCATACAGCAGGAGGGAGAGCCACTGCGGGAATACATGTAGCGGTTCAATGAGCTCAAAGTTACCATTGCTAACTGCTCGGAGGAGGCCGCGATTGCCGCATTCAAGAATGGCCTTCGTCCAGGGTCTCGACTCTTCTGGAAGCTCGTCGAGTACCCGTGCGCAACCTTTGGGGAGGTCCTGGCGAGGGCGGAGGTCCAACTTCGCCGTGAGTTGGAGCAGGCGAACTTGAATCAGCGGAAGAGCGGCAAAACCCCGGCTCGAGGAGAGAAGGGTGGCGCTTCCCGATCGACGATTGCATTTCAACCGTACCAGCGCAATCCAGATAGGAAGGGAGCATCTAACCCGAACGTTGCCAGACAGGCACCCACTTACACCCTGAAGGTTAACCCAGTGGTTGTTGTCAAAGAGATGGAAAAGATGGGTGATACCGTGAAATGGCCGAAGAGGGTGCTAAGTGTTGGGCCAAACATGGACGCGTTCTGCGTCTTCCATCACTGCTATGGGCACACGACCATACAGTGTAGGGACTTCCTGCGGGAAATTGAACGACTCCTGGAGTTGGGACACCTGAAGGAGTTCCAAGGGGGATGTAGGAAGGCCAATACCTGGCGAAGAGGAGATGGAACAACAGATGCGAATCCGGCAACAAACCCGAATACAGTTCCGGTCCCCAAGCCACCAGAAGTCCAAAGAACGGTGAACGTGGTGCACGGGGGGTGCGATCTTGCGGGGCACTCTAACAATGCCCGAAAAAGGTATTGCCGTGAGGCCAGGGCAGTCAAACCATGAGCTTTGCAGATACAACCGAAATAAAAAACATTCCTAAACATTCGCCGAGTCATATCTCGTGATACGGGAATAATTCTTACTTCCTGAATAATCCCGAATACACTTTGGGATAGGGGAGAAAATATGTTTTTTCTTTGATGTTTTGCAGGAAAGTACATCATTTATGATCAAAGTCAAGCACTTCGGCTTTGCCGAACTCTAAAGGAGTTCGGACGAGAGCCGGGGGGCTATTGTTATGACCCAAAAATGAGCAAGCCCATTTTGGAGTCCATCAAAGAAGAAAGCCCAAAGAAGAAGCACAAAAATACAAAATAAATATTCTAAGGCAAGCTGTTCAACCAAACACAAATTCCGAGTTCGAGCTCAAGGTTGACCGAGCTCTTCCCAGTCCGAGCTACTTCTGGACCGAACAGGTTATGAGCCGAACTGCTTCTGGCCGAACTACTTCTAGTCGAACTACTTCGGACCGAACTACTTCTGGGCCAAATCTATCCGTTCGAAGAGCTATTATTCGAAGAACTATGTTAGTTCGAGGAGCTGTCAGTTCGAGGCACTGCCTTGGACTGTTGCGGGTGTTTTTATTTAGAATTGGAGCCCAAGAACAATCTAATTAACGATATAGTAAACAATTCAGAATTACAGCAAGTAGGCAGAAATATTGTTTTTTTATTGCTAAAATGAATACAATAAAATGGAAATAGGAGAAAATAGAACAAGATATGAGTTAAATAAGTTGAATCGAGCTATGTCGAGGTATGATAGCAATTCTCCATTTGTGCAGCGTCCCCCGATTGTGTCTTTCCAGAAATATATATCACCATTCCCAGAATAACGCTCCCCTTTTGAACTCCGTGATTTCCGCCGAGCTTTATTGCTGATTTGTCCGTTTCTCGGTCAAAAGATCCGTTTTTCCTTATTTAAGCACGCCTTAAATGTCGAGTTATAGATTTTGAATCCTCACAGCTCGAAGCCATAGTGCTCGACCATTATTGTCGACCTATCATTCATGGGCCTCATCCTGGATTTAAGCCCAAGGCGTCAATCAGGCTATTTAATGGGCCGTTTTTTGGGCCTTAAAGTATCGACCTCAACAATAGCCCCCTTGACTTACCAAGTTTCTACTGAAAGGAACTTTGATTAGTCAAGCACCATTTAACATAATATTCCCAGATGTATGGCTCATCGAATTTCTTTGAAGAAATTCGGATTGTTGGGACCTCTTTGAGACGTCCTTTCAGCTCGAAGCATCGATTCCTCTGGGGGAATAGCTTCTGATCCATGCCACTCCGTAAAGTAGCAATGGATGCCGGCGAACTATGGCCCGAATCCATAATTCGCAGTTTATTCTCGACAGTTCGGGGTGCTGTCGTTTAAGCCATCTGGTTTCATGAATTCATCGGAATGAATATTTTGAACAATCAATGCTCGATATTTCGATATCTAATTTCATCGAGGCTTAATACCATCTAGGTATATCGGAGACCAAAAGGTCGTTTCAAATTGTCCCGCCAATTTGTTATGGCATTTGCGTAATTTCCGCACAAATTAAGGGTTAATTTCCAGAAGTTGAACAGGCGCGTCCCTTTAAAACCTTTTCCCAAGAAACCCTTTCTCTTCATCTTCCCTCTGTATTCCTGCGATTTCTTCTCCGTCCAGATTTTTCGTCGCTCAAGATTCAGGCAACGCCTCATCCTCTTTATTACGTGTATACATTTACTTAACAACATCTCTCCCTTCACCATTCCTCCTTCTCGTGTATCTGTTGTTTGGATTTTGATTCTGATTTTTCTCCGATCGCTTATTCTTTTCCGATTAGGTTTTAGCCCGTTCAATTTTGCCGTCCTACTTAAAATTCATGGCCCACGATTCTGATACCCATATTCCAACACCGCCTTTTACCCCTTCCCCCAAAAAGACTCCATCTGACCCATTCGCTCAACCGGATTGGGAATTGATTTTCCAAGCCCCAGAATCTTCTCTTCGTCGGGGAAAAAGGAAAATTATTGACGACGTTCCCGATGAACCCTCTTCATCGTCCGATTCTGAGGATGATCGACCAATTGCGGAGACAATCCGCCGCCTTGAGGAATTATCCAGTGCTGCCGAAACAAGTGGGCCTGCCCGTCATTCCGCTGGCGAAAAGACTACCTTCAAGCACCCGGTCGTTGGCAGATGGAAGCTTCCGGAGGGATAGTCTACCCATAGGGTTCTTGGTGCCATTTCCTCGATTTCAAAAGATGATATGCTCGCCCTAGCCGACTCCGTCCCATGCCTCGGTGCTACGTATATCCGTCCTAAGCCGAACCGTCGATGTTTCGATCCTCCCACTGGGTTCGCTGCTTTTTATACTGCCGCCATGGAGAATGGAGTCGGTCTCCCAATCCATCCTTTTTTCAGCGAGGTCCTGGCTTCGTACAATATTTCCCCCTTTCAGTTAGCTCCTAACAGCTGGTGTCACTTAGTCGGCGTGTTTTTGATTTGGATGGACCTCGGGTTAGGCCTCCCCACAGTTCGGGAATGGCACAGCATGTATAGGATGAACCAGTGCCAGGACAAGCACTATTACTATTTTACTAGATGGAAGACGGGTCGATCGCCTCTCGTTCTGAAGCCTCCGACGAATTCCCCAAATTGGTGGAATACCTTCTTTTTTCTTAAGCTCGACCCCTCAAACCCTGAGTTCATCAGCCACGGAGGAACCCCAATAAGTGTGTTCTTTTTATGAGATTGCTTCCATCATCTACATATTTGACTGATCACTCTTTCCCCTTTTTAATGGCAGTGCGCGAGAGGACAGTCCTTACTTCGGCGGAACAGGAAAGGGTGGATCGAGCATACGACGTCAGTTGTACCAACCGCGAGTGGCCGAAGTTACAGCTCGGGCGCTTCGTGACCGCTCATCATTTTCTCGATCATAACTGCCACCTCAACGACCTCCCGGACAATATGAAGGGCCGAGGACCTTCTGTCGAGCAAGTTGCTCAAGCCATGCGCGAAAAGAAGAGGGCTCGAGAGGAGCTCGAGCAGAAGCGTCGAGAGGAAAATCCCCCCAAGAAACCCAACACTACGAGCACCTTTCCGACCCCACCTCCTCCTCCTCCGAAGCACACTGAGACCCCCAAGGACACCTCCCATACTTCTCAGACAGACTCCTCTCGCAAGGAGTCCGAGCGTAAGAAGGACAAGGAAGGTGGGCCTTCTGACCGTCGACACCGTTCTTTAGACAAGTACTCCGGCCCGAAGGAGAATCTGGATAGATCTCTGGCCAAGGTGCAAGCAGCCCCAGCTAACCCGAGGGTGGACTCATTCTTAGTCCATGCTCGCAAGCTGCTGCTTAATCCTCCCGCTCAAGATCCTATGGCTGGAGCGCTCTTCAACAGGCTCGCCAGCTTTGACCAGCGTCAACTAGAGGTATCATTCTTTTAGTAAACATTATACATGGCTTGCTCTTTACTATGGGTTCGGATGCAGGATGCGATGGAGTTCGATAAGATCCACCGCAAGATCAAGGCCTTCGAAGATAAATGCGCGGAGGAGATCCTGAAGCTGCGGGGTGAGGTCGAGGCTCAAAGGAAGAAAGTTGCTGTTCTTGAGGACAAGCTTGACGAGACCGAAGGCAACGCCGCCTCTCTTGCAGTGAAAGCGCACACCGCCGAGGAGGAGCTGAAAGCGTGTCGTGGCGAACTTGAAAGTTCGAAGAAGAAATATGACGCCGATATCGCTTTGCTCTCCGGCGACCTTCAGAAGAGAGGAGACCGGCTAAAAGCCATGCAGGAGCAGCTTTCGACCAAGGAGGAGGAGCTGAGGCGCGGTCAGGAGGAAATTGCTCGTCTTAAGTCCGGAGAGGGCCTCGACTTTGAATCCATCATCCAGACGCCTTACTTCGCCGAGACTTACGAGGTACCTTCATACTCACTTTCGTACTTTAATTCTTGCTTCATCACCAATATACTTATTGCTTTGTTATGTCGAACTTACAGACTCTCGCCGAACAGGTCGAACAGGACATCAGGGGGAGGATAACTTCTAAGTTTCCGGACCTCGACCTGAGCATTCTGGATGAGAACCCTCAGACCGTGCAAAGCCCCAACTCCGACAGCCCCAAGCAGCAGGAAGGTGGAGATCAAGATGCCAACCCCCAGCAGCAGAGCACTCATGCATAAATTTCAACTTTTACCATCGAACAATTTCATTTATTTTGCTTTACTTTCGAACAATCTTTTTATTTTTACTTTGCTTTTATAACATCGAGCCTTCGTTTTACTTTCACTCGCTTATACCATTGCTCTGTTATTTGTGCTTTTATTCTTGATTATCCTGTGTAGAGAATCTCATGGTTAGGATGGGCGATGCCGAAGCATCGCCCCTCCGACGCTCAAGTTAGTATAGATACTAAAATCAAAACATAAAATTGAATAGACGAATTAGAATACTTATCTGGTCGCCCTTGTTTGAACAGGGCTATGCCTTTAGAAGTAATATTTCTTTAAATGCCTTACATTCCAGCTGTTCGCTATCTCTCGGCCATCATAGTCCTCTAAATGATATGCTCCTCGACCGACCACTCGTGTCACTTTATATGGTCCTTCCCAAATTGGTGCGAGCTTCCCCACACTCTTATCCTTGGTGTTTTGGAATACTCTTCGCAGCACCCAATCTCCTTCTCGAAAAGTTCGTGACCTGAGCTTCCGATTGTAAATCCTTTCTACTTGTGATCGACGTTGAGCCATCATTAACAAGGCTCGATCCCTCCTTTCATCGATTAACTCCAAATTCTTGAATAGCTTGTCCGCGTTACTCACTTCATCGCACAGTTCCACCCG
>JAPKLW010002467.1:49618-67215 GCA_026898455.1 Plectranthus barbatus
TGTTCTCCTTTGATAGTACACACCCCGCCCGGAGTTGGGAACTTCACTAACTGGTGATATGTAGAAGGGACCGCCTTAAGTTGATGAAGCCACGGGCGTCCTAATAACGCATTGTAAGCGCTAGGTGCATCGATGATCATGAATGCTATGTCATGTCGGACTCCCCCACAATAAGTGGGCAGGGTCACGGTTTCCACCGTCATTTGAACTCCTCCATTAAACCCGATCAGCGGTGTATGGCTTTGAACTATCCTTTCCTCGGGCACCTTCATTTCCTTAACTGCATGATGGAAAAGGATGTTCGCCAAGCTTCCATTATCAACCAAGATCCGTTTGATAAGACAGTCCGAAACCTGCAAAGAGATCACAAGCGCATCGTTATGAGGGTGCACGATCTCCGGGACATCCTTCTCTGTAAACTCAATTTTTCCATGGATTACGGGGGTTTGCGCCTGTGCCACCCATGCCTTGGTAGGACTCTGCCTCCTAGCTCTCTTAGCTGCAGACCGGGTGACTCTGCTGATCTCCGATCCTCCGGTTATGCAGTTTATAGTCCGAACGGGAGCGGGTTGTTTATCGGACGAATTCGCTTGATCTTGCCCCGGAGTTGCTTGCTTTTCGCGAGTCCAAGTTCTTTTCCCTTTATCGGACGGAAACTCTGTCAATATACCTCTTTTTAATAGGTCGAGCACCTCCAACCTCAGGGCTCGACAGTCCGCCGTATTATGGCCATGATCGCTGTGGAAATCACAAAACTTCTTGGGATCTCTTAAGGATGGATCAGCCTTCATTCTCGGTGGCCACTTCACCTTATCTGACATCGGGCGAAGTACACTTTGCACTAATTCCGCTGGCTCGATGGTAAGCGTGTACTCCGGTACGCCTGTAGTCAAAGTGTTGACATGGGGCGGTCTACTCCCGGACGGGCGACTATAGGGGTGTGGCCGCGAAGGTCGTCGATCACGTTGTTCAGGTCGACGCTCCTCCCTTGTGACTACTGGCCGTCCACCACGCCTCGACCTCCGGTATGCTTCATCCTCTTCCCACTTGATTAGCGCCCAAGCCCTGTTTAGCGCATCATCCATGGTCTGGCAGGGGTAGATCGATAACTCTCTGTACAAATCTAAATCAACGTCCAGGCCCTTGGTGAAGGCTCGCACTGTGGTACTATTCGGACAATTCGGGACTGCGACCAACTCCTTGTTGAATCTGGATAGGTATGCTCTCAATGATTCTCCGGGCTTCTGGATTATCGCATATAGATCGTTCGGATGTTTATCGAGCTTCCGACTACTCGAGTATTGTCGGAGAAAGAGCTGATGCAACTCGACAAATGTTGAGATTGAACCCCTCGGCAAGCTAATGAACCACTGTAAGGCCTGTCCGGTGAGACTCGATCCGAAACTTTTGCACATGCAAGCTTCGCGGCGAGCGCTAGGAATCGCTAATGCGAACATCTTTTGCTTATAGACCGCGACATGGTTCTCTGGATCGGTTGTACCGTCATAAAGCGCAAAGCTTGGAGGGGTAAAGCGATCAGGAAGTTCGGCCTCCGCAAGCTCAGGTGCAAATGGGGACTCCGCGTAGCTTTCACGTGGAATGGTTCGTTCTGGGGGCGGTAGCCCAGGCACCCTGGCGATCAAGGACTCGAAATAACTTAGCCGCTGTTCGAACCGTCGTTCCAGTTGCGTCAGCGCCGATCCTCCTGCGTAATTTGGATTTGGTTGCCTGTGGTTAGCGTTCGGTTCTATTAACGTTCCCAGCGTCCTTTGATTATTCTCATCTTCGGCTGCCCGATTGAATTCATCATGTAAATCATGGGCAGTGAATGTTCGAACCCTACTTGCGCTCCCTGGCTCTTCGATTAACGGACGGTTCGCCAACTGATTCAATCGGCGGTTGTCTTGCTCGAGAGCCTGGCACTTCTGGGTAACGGCCTCCACTTGAGCACCCAGCTTTTTCATTACCCCTCGAGCTGTCTGAACCTGACTGACCAGTTGCGCTACGTACGGGTCTTGCATCAGCGCCGGTGGTGGCGGAGGGAATGATAGTTCGTTGAGTGGGGTTACGTTGAAGGCTCGTCGCATATCCTCCAATGATCCAGAGGTTGATCTGTTCCTCGTCCGCCAGGGTATTGTCGTCCTCGACCTGCACCAGACTGCTGGCCACGCCCCTGATTCGATCCTCTTCCGGCTCCAGGGAGTGTGACATCTCCTTGCGGGGGAATGGTTCCACCGAGGACAGGCTCACGATTTCCATCATCTGCCATCCCTGCAATAATTTGTTAGTACCAAATCTGTTCCTGGGCCCCACGGTGGGCGCCAAATTGTTGCGGGTGTTTTTATGTAGAATTGGAGCCCAAGAACAATCTAATTAACGATATAGTAAACAATTCAGAATTACAGCAAGTAGGCAGAAATATTGTTTTTTGATTGCTAAAATGAATACAATAAAATGGAAATAGGAGAAAATAGAACAAGATATGAGTTAAATAAGTTGAATCGAGCTATGTCGAGGTATGATAGCAATTCTCCATTTGTGCAGCATCCCCCGATTGTGTCTTTCCAGAAATATATATCACCATTCCCAGAATAACGCTCCCCTTTTGAACTCCGTGATTTCCGCCGAGCTTTATTGCTGATTTGTCCGTTTCTCGGTCAAAAGATCCATTTTTCCTTATTTAAGCACGCCTTAAATGTCGAGCTATAGATTTTGAATCCTCACAGCTCGAAGCCATAGTGCTCGACCATTATTGTCGACCTATCATTCATGGGCCTCATCCTGGATTTAAGCCCAAGGCGTCAATCAGGCTATTTAATGGGCCATTTTTTGGGCCTTAAAGTATCGACCTCAACATGGACGAACCAATCTCTTCATGTTGACCGAAGGACACTTGTTCGAAGAGATATATCACAGTTTGAAGAGGTACAGTTCGAAGAGGTGTCTCAGCTCAAGGGACACGACTTTTGAAGGAAGCCATTCACCAATGGATGTCTTTTTTCATGAAGGGACACTAGTCATTTTCATTTATTATAAATAACCCCTCTCATTAAAGAGGAAGGGGATGATTCTACAACATTCAATATGTATTAAATTGTATTAAAAACATCATTTAATACAATGAAACATGTTAGGGTCGGGCCCACGAGCCCAGGTCTGATAGAAGAGTCGGCCCGCGCAAACAAGTCCAATTCGTAAAGGTAGCCCACCGACGCCAACAAGACACTAAGAATCCGCCCAAGTCGAGGCCTCGCCACCGACTAGAAAAGTTCCTCTCCATCGATGAACCATAAGAGTCGATATCGAGGAGTTCGAGGAAGGGAAACCCTAGCCCACTGGCGGCGCCCAATCGCAGACCCTAACCTCCTCCGAAAGACTCGCGAACAGCCCGATATTTGCGGCGAGCCGTTACTACTCGATAGCTAGGGTTAGCTGCTGCCTACCTGCCCCTATCCTGTCTATAAATAGGGGCAGAAGGCTCAATTTTTATAGGGATTTCTCTCATAGAAAGATATAGCCGAAACTCTGTCGAATTCTCTGTAGATTCTTTTCATTACCGGAAACGATCACATCAACGTTATTTTATTGCGCTGCTCATCTACTTCTTGTCGTTTAATTCTCGTTTGTCGTTTCTATTTTCCATTATTAACTGTGATTTCTTAACGAAGCTCTGAGGGCTCTTTTTTCTGTAAAATCGAACCTCAACATTTGGCGCCCACCGTGGGGCCCTTAGAGTTGTTTTCCGTATTTTCTTCACTGATTCCATAGCGAGAAAATGGGAACTCAAGCGGGAAAGACGGCTGGGACTCGCGTACCCAGCTCCTCGGCACCGAAGGACATCGTCCCTATCGACGAGCTAGTGCGGTAGACCCTGCAAACTAGCGGTGCTCAAGCCGTACCTTCGGAGATGCTGAATACGATCCTGGCCCGACTAGCTGAGGAGGCCGAGGAGAACCGGCGACGGGCAAAGGAGACAGACTCCAGAATCATGGAGTTGCACGCCACCAATCACGCCCTGCGAAGGGAGAACGACCAGCTCCGTAAGGAAAGAGCGTCCCAGAAACAACCTTTTGTCGAGGAGCCCACTACCAGCGAGAAACCGCCAGATCTCCGCAGGAACCTAGTCTTCGACCTAGAGGACGCCGTCGATCTTAACACACCTGCTACGTTCGACCTCGGACGAAGGCCCGAAGGAACAACAATGCACCATCCGACTGAGCGCCTCGCTACCGAGCCGCCACGTGGCGAGTACGAGCAACGTCTTGAGGCGCGCATGGCTGGACTTGAAAAGCTCATCTGCCGCATTCCGGGGATCATCCCCCCAGATTCACTGATACCACGCGACAGCTACGCTGACTCGTCTTTCACACCTGACATCACTAACACAGATGTCCCGGCAAGGTTCGTGCCGCCCTCGTTCCAGCTTTATGACGGGACAACCAACCCAGAGGACCACATAGCCCTCTACAAACAAAAGATGCTGACCACCTCGATCCCGGGCGAGTTGCGCGAAGCCTGCATGTGTAAGAGTTTTGGGGCGAGTCTAACTGGGCCAGCGCTTCAGTGGTTCGTCAACTTACCGAGGAGCTCATTCTCGACGTTTTCAGAGCTCCACATGGCATTTAGGAAGCAATACTCCAATTGCCGACGCATAGCCAAGCACCCAGATGCTCTGAACAGCATACGCATCAAGAAAGGCGAATCGCTACGATCGTACGTGGGGCGCTTCAATCAGGAGCTCGCCTCGATACCGAACTGCCCTCCTCTCACTGCAGTGTTTGCCTTCAAAAACGGCTTAGACGTGTCTTCAAAACTCTACCGAGACCTGACCAGCCATCCTTGCTATGATATGGATTCGGTCCTCTTACAAGCCTGGGCTGAAATTAACTGGGAAGAAGACGTGCCGAACCGCATCGCGCGTCTGAATGAACAGAAGGCCTACGAACTCACTAGCCAACATCGAGAGCCTCGATATAGAGGAGGCTCCTCTACGTCGAGGTATGTAGATCGTAAGGACCTTCGTGAGGAGCGACGTTCCCGGCAAGATCATCCTTACAGCCGCGCGTCGCGTAGCGGCGAAGTTCCATATAGCCTCTGCATCGACCAGAATTACCTGGTCAACAACGTGCTCAAGGGGCTCGGTGGCGTTGTGAAATGGCCCGCCAAGATGAAATCCGACCCCAAGACGCGGGATACAAAGAAGTTCTGTGGGTTCCACAACGACCATGGTCACAAAACTGAGGAGTGCCAGGCTCTGCGCTTAGAAGTACTTGAACTTCTAAAGAATGGCTTCCTTACTGAATACTTGACAAACAAGGGAAAGAACACATGGACCAGGGGTAGGCAAGCCAACCCAACTGGGAATGCGGAACCTCAGAACAAGCCACCCCCCGCCGAGCGAACGATCCATGTGATCGCTGGGGGGTCGGAGATCAGTGGAAGGTCGTGCTCCGCGGCCAAGAGAGCCCGGAGGATACTAAACCACGAGGTCCACCACGTTAACCCCATGCAGCAGCATGAGGCCATTGAGTTCACTGCGGAGGACACGCCAGGGCTCGTTCACCCTATCATGACGCACTCGTGATCTCACTCCTGATATCGAATTGTCAGGTGAAGAGATTACTCGTGGACAACGGCAGCTCCGCGAACATCATGTTCCTTCGGACTTTGAAGGAAATGCAGATCCCCATAAGTAAGATAGAGCCGGTAACCATGACCCTCTACGGTTTTAACGGAGGGCAGCAGCAGACAGTCGGAGAAATCACTCTTCCCATGTACTGCGGAGGCCTGAACCTGGATGTGAAGTTCCAAGTCGTAGACGCCACGTCCGCACACAACGCCATCCTAGGGAGGCCCTGGATCCACGAGCTCAAAGCAGTCCCCTTGTCGTACCACCAAGCGCTCAAATTTCCCACTCCCTGGGGAATCCAGACTATCCGAGGGGAACAAAAAGCGTCCAGGGATTGTTACTATGCGAGCTTTCGAGCCGTCTGCTCGCAACAACACGGCTCGATATCGACCCCTTCGGGTCGACCAGAAGCCGAAGAGTTAGAAGAGGTGACCCTCGACGAGTCCGATCCAACTCGTACCACCTTCATAGGGGCAGAGCTTCCCGCTGACGTCAGGAGCGCCCTCCTAGGGTTCCTCCGAAAGAAAGTCCACATATTTGCCTGGTCACATCGCGATATGATCGGAATTGACCCGTCCATCATCACGCACCGCCTTCAGGTAGACCCAAACTGCAGACTGGTGCAACAGCGGCGAAGAAAATTCTCCGCGGAGAAGAATCGGGCCATTAATGAGGAAGTGCAGAAACTAATTGACATTGGGTCAGTACGAGAGGTGCACTACCCCACTTGGCTTGCCAATGTGGTAGTCGTCAAAAAGAAGAACGGCAAGAATCGGGTCTGTATCGACTTTACCGACCTGAACAAGGCTTGCCCAAAGGATCCCTATCCTTTACCACATATCGATGCCATAGTCAATGCTACGGCAGGACACGAACTCTTAAGCTTCATGGATGCCTTCTCGGGGTACAACCAGATTCAAATGCACCCCGATGACCAAGAGAAGACAACTTTCATTACTAGCCAAGGCATCTACTGTTATAAGGTGATGCCATTCGGACTAAAAAACGCGGGCTCTATGTACCAACGCCTCGTCAACTCCATGTTCAAAGAAAAGATCGGTAAAACAATGGAAGTCTACATTGACGACATGCTCGTCAAGTCCGTCAAATCCCAAGACCATGTAGACCACCTAGGAGACGCTTTCCAAATCCTGGAAAAGTACAATATGAAGCTAAACCCGGCAAAATGCTCGTTCGGGGTTTTCTCCGGCAAATTCCTCGGTCATTTAGTGACCCAGAGGGGGATAGAGGCAGACCCCACACAGATTAGGGCCATCTAAGAGATAGCACATCCAAGGTCCCCGAAGGAGGTACAAAAGCTGACCGGACGTCTTGCCGCCCTCAGCCGCTTCATATCACGCTATTCCGAGAGGACCCACTCCTTCTTCAACACCCTACGCAAGGGTAAACGGTTCGAATGGACCAAAGAATGCGCAAAGGCGCTTGAGGAACTGAAAGCTTACCTATCCAGCCCACCTCTGCTATCCAAACCAGCTGACGGCGAGCCGTTGTTACTCTATCTATCAGTATCGGATCACGCGGTCAGAGCCGTACTGATACGAAAAGAAGATGGCAAGCAGCATCCAGTGCACTACGCCAGCAAATCCCTGCTAGACGCCGAGACTCGATACACTGCCTTAGAAAAACTCGCCCTGGCGCTCGTAAATGCCACCAGAAAGCTACGACCCTATTTCGAAGCTCACATCATCAAAGTAATCACGGCCTACCCTATAAGAGCCGTATTGTCAAAACCAGATCTGTCTGGGTGACTGCTCAAGTGGGCAGTCGAAGTAGGAGGCTATGGGATTCAATATGAACCAAGAACCTCCATCAAGTCACAAGTATTAGCCGACTTCGTAGCAGACTTCTCTACGGACCTGCAACTGAAAGCGGAGCATGAGGTAGCCCACATGACGAAGGCCGACGAGGACGCCGGCATATGGTCCTTGAAAATCAATGGGGCCAGCAATTTGCACGGCAACGGGGCCGGAATAGTCCTGATAGACCCGCACGGAGAAAGCTATGAGCGAGCCATCCGACTCGACTTCCCGCAACTAACAATGAGGCTGAGTACGAAGCGCTCGTCCAAGGGATGCAACTCGCCGTAGAACTCGGGGCTCGCAGAGTCCGCGCTGAAAGTGACTCCCAGCTGGTGGTCAACCAGCTAGACGGCGCTTACGCCGTAAAAGAAGAACGCTTGAAACTATACCACTCCCTGATCGAAAGGCTCAAGGAGAAGATAGAAGAGTGGGATCTCCGCCACATCCCCAGGGAATCGAACGCCCGAGCAGACGCCTTGGCAAGCTTAGCTGCCACGAGCTCCTCTCAAAGTACCCGGCCAATCCCTGAAACCTGGTTGCTAGCGCCGTCTGTCTCTGCACACAATAGTGTCGCGCCCGTCGATCTAGACGGGAACGACTGGAGAATCCCGCTTATTCGACACTTATCCAGAGAACCCCCAATTGGCGATAAGAACGATGAAATGAAAATCGAGAGAGCAGCTGCCCGCTACACCCTCATTAACGGCAAATTGTATAGGCGCTCGTTCGGAGGACCGCTCCTTCGATGTATCGCCTCTCCCGATACAGAAGAGATATTATCAGAAGTACATGAGGGCGAATGTGGAAATCACGCCGGGGCCCGGTCGTTATCCCACAAAGTAATCACAACCGGCTTCTACTGGCCTACCCTAAAGCAAGACGCGATCAACCATGTAAAAAGGTGTGATAGCTGCCAGCGCTTCGAAACTTCCACCCATAGAAATGCGGAGCCCCTCCACGCCACAGTCACTCCGTGGCCATTCATGGTGTGGGGGATGGATCTAGTAGGGCCGCTGCCAAAGGGAACTGGCCAGAAGGATCATATCCTTATGGTGACAGATTATTTTACCAAGTGGGTAGAAGCCGAAGCCCTGGGAAGAACCCGCGATCTAGAAGTTATTAAATTTCTATGGAAGCACGTTCTGTGTCGCTTTGGAATACCGAAGGAGATACGCGGCGGCAATTCGCCAGCAAAAGGATGCAAGCCTTCTGCGACACCTACGGGATAAAGTTGGTATTCTCGACACCACGATACCCCAAAGCAAACGGCCTAGCAGAATCAACCAACAAAACGGTAATGGCTACCTTGAAAAAGAAGCTAAGCCCACACGGATCCAGGTGGGTAGAAGAACTTCCTGCGGTCCTTTGGTCCTACCGAACCACCCCAAGGACCGCTACCGGAGCTACGCCATTCTCACTAGCATATGGGGTCGAAGCTGTAGCACCCGTCGAGATAATTGCCCATAGCCCCCGGGTAGAATTCGCAGACGAGGCAGGAAATGCAAACCTACTCGAGAGAAATCTTGAACTCATAGACGAGATACGGGAAGACGCCGCGGCTAAAGCCTCTCAGAGGCGACGCCAAGTAGAAAGATTCTACAACAAGAAGCTGAAACTTAGGAGCTTTCAAGAAGGGGACCTAGTCCTAAGAAGGGTGTTTCAAAACACGAAAGAATCCGGAGCAGGAAAGTTAGCCCCTAACTGGGAAGGCCCCTACAAAGTATCCAAGGTAGTGGGACACGGGGCTTACCAACTAGAGACATTAGAGGGAAGAAGGGTACAAAATAGTTGGAACGTCAAACACCTGAAGAAATACTACCAATAGTATGCAGATACGCGTATCCCTACTTTATTCTCTCGTTTCATTCTTGTTATTATTATTTATTCATAAAGCCTTTACTAACTTGAGGCATCGCCCAACCTGACCCTACATTGCTTGTTTCGCAATCAAGTCAGGGGCTCGATATCGACGAGTCTAGCTAATCAGCATCGACCCCCTAAGCCCTACTAAGTCGAACCGACCATTTTGACAATGAAGTTCCCCTCCGATATACAAGAAATAAAGCACGAAACAAGCATGCAACAAATTCCAATACGAAAGCGACATAACGAGAAAGATATGAATTAAAGCTGCAAACATTTCGGTCAAAAGTAACAGAACAAAGTCAACGAAAATGTACATCAGAGTTATCGACAATCGTGATTACAATCAGGGGAGAATGAAGGCTATAAAACTACTTCCCAGCAAGGCGTCCTCTTCATTCTTCTTCTGGCCTTCTCCGCCACCATCCTCGTTGATGAAGCTGTCAGCCTCTTTCTCCTCAGCACTTCTCTCCACCTCAACTTCAGGGATCGACTCGAGGCGGGTCGGCTCCTTGGTAGCATCTTGCATCTCGGCATCGAGGAGTTCCCCTTCAGTGGCTACTGGAGTCGAGCGAGGAGGTGTGGCAGGGCGCGTAATGTTGTCCAAGTTGAAGTCAGGACACCTCAGACCGACCACTGCACAGATGGAACCGGTAACCATCTGCACAAGGAGATCGAAGGTCGACTTGAACTTAGGGTTCGCTACGACCTGCTGATAGTCGACCCCGCAACCCTTTTTCAGAGCCTCCACCTCCTCCTCGTGTGCTTTCTGCTCTTTCAGCCTCTTCTCCTGGCTCTTGTGGAACCGACCCCTGAAGGAATCAAGCTCCATCTCTGTCTTCCGCATCGATTCCTCGAACCTTTCGGTCGAGGCCTTCAACTCAGCTTCCAGACCCTTACTCCGCTTCGACAACTCCTGTCTCTCCTTCTTCAAGTCCTCATACTTCTCCTTCCATTTCTGGCTCTCTAGCCTCGAGTCCTTCAACTCCTCCGAGATTGAAGCAATCTTACCGGCCAAATCGACCCGTTTATCCCGCTCCGCCTGCAACTCCTTTCGGGATCGACTCAGTCCCTCGCTAGCCGAGTCTAGGGACTTGATAAGCTGCTCAGAGTAGACGGCGAACCTCCTGGTAGTCTGCAAGAGGTCAGTGGAAAAGTTAGACAAGTAAAAGACCAAAATCAAAGTTATCAAGAAGCATGAGAGACGGCACCTCCTGGAGATCCTTCGCCATGGTGAAGTTCTCACGAGCATACTCGCTATCAATGTCCTCGGCGTGAATCTCCCCATCTAACACCTTCTTCACATGAAGTGCGTACGCGACCGTGGAAGAAGCGATGCTAGCTGAGCCAGAGCCGACCAGTACGAGGTCCAACTCCTTAGACTGGCCCGTCGACCCCGACCGAGCCCTGGAGTCTGCGCTCATGTCACGGGCCCTCTTCCTCCTCCTCTCATCACGAGCCGTACGAGGAGGGGGAGTCGTAGCCCTTGTTGGCTTGATCGGAGGGACAAGAGCAGGAGCAGACCCTGGAACGACCATCTCGGTCAGCTCGACAACAATCCGCTCCTCGGTCTATACAATCGGAGACACGCGCGACGTCTCGGTATTGGCCCTCTTGGACGAAGGAGCCTCGGCAGTAGGAGTCGAAGACGAAACCTCCCTCGGGCATTTTTGGGCTTTCATCGCCGCCAAAAGATCCATGGGAGATAAATTGGCCATATCTGCGGGTATTCTTTCCTTCTTACCACTCTCGTTCACCCAAAATCCCGCACCAACGCTCCTCTTGCCCCTGACCGAGGAGAATTTGCGATCCTCTCTCGAATAGGCGATGTCTACCCGACTCTCTTCCTCGTCGGTAAGGACCGTCTGTTTATATCCTGCAAGAGAAAAGGCACAAACGAGTTAGCGAAAAGGGTCGATATCGAGGCTCACACTTAACATATGCACGAGACCGCACTTATTGGAACGCCCCCCTCGGACAAACACTCGGGGCTAGAATGGCTCATCGGCACCCATACCCACTGGTTCTTCCAACCCGGGGTGTTCTGCCTACAGCCAGTAATCATCGCCTCGGCCAGGTTGTCTCTCTTCGACAAGAAGTAGTAACCGGCCTCGTACCTCGCTAACCTATATAAATAATGCCACTCTCTGAGAGTTGGGTACCCAAGCCCGGCATCATAAAATATGAGGAGTGTCCCCAGCATATGGCACCAGCTTATCGGTGCAATCTGGAACGGAGCCAATCCATATGAAAACAAGACGGCTTGGAACCACGCATGGAGAGGGCAACCGACCCCATACTTAAGCATAGGAAGGAAGAATGCCACTTCATCGATGCGTGGCGGTCGACAACATCTTTCATCGCGCCTCGGTATCGTGTAAGCCATTTTATGGCAGGCTACTCCCGCCGCATGCTTCTTCACGGACTCCTTAGTAGCGAGGGATACGGCGGTACGCACCGGATCGTCTGGATTGATTTGGTCCTTCTTCACGAAGGACTTATCAACCTCCATGGGTACAAATGAGTCGCTGCTGCCCTCACTAGCCCCGACGGAACCCTCCTCTCCTGAGATCTCCTCGGGGTCTATATCGAGGACCGGCTGCTCAGCATGACGCCGACCCCCTCCGGTACCCGAGGTCGCATCCTCTCGGTACGGCGAACCCCTCATCGGCGACTCCTTAGAGCTCGATGAGGAGGAGTGTTCCTCCCATATCTCAACCGGTGAATTCGACATGAAAACTGTAACTACGCAAGATTCAAAACAAAGAGAAAAATTGGCAAAGAAAAAGGTCCCCCAAAAGGCCAGAAAATGAAAAAATGCAATACGCACGCGAAAAACGGAAGGAAAGGACCCCGTAAGCAAAATCCAGCACAAACTGGACACAACCGACCCATCCATGCAATCGACGACCATCAATTTCAGACAAATCAGAGAAAAATTACGTATGCACGATCTCATCAAAGCACTCCAACCAACCTCAAGAATCAGACCAGAAACGCACTCAAAATTAACTCAAGACTAACTACATGCCCAAGAGTCCGATACATCCAACAACACATGCATACGACCCAGAAAACGAATCAGACTAGCACCCATCAAAATCAGTCAATCCAAGCGAAAAATTAAAGGCATACGAACGAGTTGCGCACGGAGCACTTACGATGATTTCACAACAAATAGCAATCGACAAAGTTCATACGATTCTACCCCGAAAACCCCAGATTAAGGCGCAGACAAATCCGAAAATAAAGAACAAGCACATATATACGTAGGAGAAGACGAGTTAATCAGGGCAATTTACCTGATAGCCACGAAGAATAAACGAGCGAGAACAAGCGCCGGAACCGTCACGGAGAGCGGGAAGGAGGCGCAATCACCAAGATTACGGTCGCCGGAATAATCATCGAAGGAAACTCGCTGGTAATTGCCGGAATAGTGACAATCAAAGAAGAAATTAGGAGTCTCGGAAATGTGAAGTGGCAAACTAAAGAAGAGATCGAGTACTTATACGAAAAAAAAAAAACCGTTCGCGCCCCCGACTTCACCCCTAGAGTTGGCCGAAATTACGACCGTGCCACTCTGTGGGCGGCAAAACTTGAAATCTCAGGAAAAATGCCTCGGTATCGATCCGCCATACGGGTCGACATAGACCGTCCAGAAGTCTTCGGCGCGAGCCGCTCAGGGAAACCTAAAACAATAACATCCCATCGTGGGGAGAACTATAACGCGATCGACACCTTCTACGGGAATGTGAGAACTCCCCATGGGAACTCACCATGTGTCCTACGATCCGCTATAACTCACCTCACTAGTGCTCTACGGAGCCAAAAACAGAGTGCACGTGCGAGAGCCCTGCTCCGCACAAGAGAGCATTTCCCGGAATAGTTCTAACCCGCGTGACCCCCGGACTCACGCTTTAGCCCGCAAGGCAATACCCCGGTATTCCCTGCACGGTCATACGCTTGCGCTCCCCAGGAACCTTCGTATCGACCAGGAGTAGTATCCCGGCTACTCCCTAGCGGAGTTACTCTCTCAGGAAGTATCTCTCGGGCCCGAGGACAGTCTCTTGGACACCTCGATTTTACGCACTCTGTACAGAATTTTAACTCGTAATTTTGGTTCCAGGGTCTGCCCCGCGCAGACCCCGCAACCAAAAGGGGCTATTGTTGGGGTCGGGCCCACGAGCCCAGGTCCGATAGACGAGTCGGCCCGTGCAAACAAGTCCAATTCGTAAAGGTAGCCCACCGACGCCAACAAGACACTAAGAATCCGCCCAAGTCGAGGCCTCGCCACCGACTAGAAAAGTTCCTCTCCATCGATGAACCATAAGAGTCGATATCGAGGAGTTCGAGGAAGGGAAACCCTAGCCCACTGGCGGCGCCCGATCGCAGACCCTAACCTCCTCCGAAAGACTCGCGAACAGCCCGATATTTGCGGCGAGCCGTTACTACTCGACGGCTAGGGTTAGCTGCTGCCTACCTGCCCCTATCCTGTCTATAAATAGGGGCAGAAGGCTCAATTTTTGTAGGGATTTCTCTCATAGAAAGATATAGCCGAAACTCTGTCGAATTCTCTGTAGATTCTTTTCATTACCGGAAACGATCACATCAACGTTATTTTATTGCGCTGCTCATCTACTTCTTGTCGTTTAATTCTCGTTTGTCGTTTCTATTTTCCGTTATTAACTGTGATTTCTTAACGAAGCTCTGAGGGCTCCTTTTTTCCGTAAAATCGAACCTCAACAAAACACACCCCGGGTGTTCGCTCTATGATTTTCCTTCTTGCTATTTCTTTTGATATTTTTCACCCATTAACAAAAACAATAAAATCATATAGATACATCATTGTAATTATTACAAAATATAGTAGTAAAATTCAGAGACGAAGCATGATCAAATAACATCCGTGACTTACTTTTTCATTCACATCCTTCGAGAAGTTGAACACTGTAACAAAGCGTGGGTGCTTAATAAATTATGTATTAGAACTTTAATAATTAAATACATTTAAATAAAATAAATTTAAATTAATGTATTCTATTAAAAAATTCATTCCATTGAAAAAGAATATAGACTAACCGATGGAATAGACAATAATGAACAACAAATAATTCAATCGATCAATAAATGAACAAGAAGTAAGAATGTAAATAGCTTAAACGATAAACAAACTGGAAATGAAAAGATAGAGCCGTATTCGAGAATGATGGTTGTGCCACATCTCTAATCTTGAATAAGAAAAGTTATAGCCAAGAACCAGAGCTCTCAGTAGTTCGAATACAAGTCAAGTGACAATAATATTGAGAAAATACAATATGAATGGAAAAATGGCGTGCAAAGGTAAAAGCTATATGTTATTTTTTACTTGGAAGGAAGGATTCTATTTATAGAACCTCTCGGGTTTTGGAAGAGCCTAGAGCTTCTATCTTCGCATCCTGGGCTATTCCGAGTAGCTCGTCGGTCTTCTCGGTGCTATTATTCTGACCGTTCGGGAACTTGATAGGGGCAGCTCTACGTCAGTCAATCTGCATTGATTTTAGATCGCATTTGATCGACCTACGTCATTTTACTCTAATCGGGCTTCCAACTTTATTTGTCTTGAGCTACTCACGAGCATGTTTGGGTCGAGCCGCGCCTTGATGGACTCTCATAATAGTTTGGGCCTTGGAAGGTTTGTAGCCCTAACACATATAAATTTATTTTTATTTTAAATATTTAATGTGCTAGCTTCTAGATCAACTAATATATATTATTGAATAGACCTCGGATAATAAAAGTTGACTTCGCATAGGAAAGCTAACTTGTATGTATACTTTCATGATGAAACTCTAATCAATTAACTTTTTTATGTTCTATTTGATACATCTAGTGTTCATTTTTTTAATTCTAAGAAAAAATTTTGATGTGACATTAATTTTACTTTTTCTATTACAATAAATTATTTCATATTTGCCTTCATATTTATAGATATTTTTTTATATCAAATATATATAATTGGAAAAATTGAATCAATTGTTTACTTATATTTTGAACAACTTAAAATTGTAGACGTTTAAAATTTGATTGTGTAAGCCCATCTTCAAGGGAACATATATTTTCCGTTAGTAGTGAGATTTTCACCATTATAAAGTTATATGTTCAAGTCTTTAGTTCTGAGATACTTTAACAACAATGGGGGTGGAGGTGGGGATGGTGGGGAAATGGCAGACGTGGGTTATAGTGTCCGGGGAGACGGGAAAGCTTCCGCCATTGCCAAGTTTTTTTTTTTTTTTTTTTTTAATATTAATAATATTTTTTAATAGCTCAAAAATTTATTTTTTTTCTAATTTTTTTAATAAAAAATATATATTAACTAAAAGCATGTTAATCACTTAATTTTATAATTTGTACAAATTTATTTTTTATGTTTAATTTCTTTAATTATAATACACAATAAATAAAAAAGTATTTTAATAATTAGAGCATAAATTAAAAAACATGGAATACTGAAAAATAATGCAATAATTTCAAATTAATAATGACATAATTCTGATCCAGATTCTCTCATAAATTGGCCGTTTTTATGAGGTTTTATTTGTATATTTTCTTTAGTATTATGGTTAGAGATGTATAATAAAACACTGAAAAACTAAATAAAAATAGAGTGTAATTAATTGATAAATATTAGGAGTTTTATAGATCTAGGACCCGAAAGATAGTTTAATTATCAATTTAGAACCCGAAAGATTAATTCTCAATCCAGGACCTGAAAGATCACAAAAATTTACAATCTAGGACCCGAAAGATCAAACAATTCTCAATCCAGGACCTCAATAAGGTCCTGGATTGAGAATTGTCCTGGATTGACAAATCATCTTTCAGGTCCTGAATTGATAATTAAACTATCTTTTGGATCCTCGATCGACAATTCTCCATATTTGGGAAATAAAACAGCAAATGCAGTAATTCACAAATTAGGAAACCACTTTAAGAAAAAATATATATATATATTTTCCCTTGCTTTTAATTAAAGTTTTTTACATTAATTTAATTTCACACAACTAAATATTTTATCTAGTGATATGACTTATGAGCAATAAAACTGTTCACCTCCCTGTACAACTCACCGCCTTCCCCAATTGATTTTTTGACAGCGGCGTTCAGCTCCTCCGCCCTCCGTCTAATCTCCTCTCCTTCCTCCACCGAGAACAACCTTTCCACCGCTGTTGGAAGATCATCAACTCAGCATCTTAACAATCAGGATATGAGTTTGAAGAAAGAAGATAGAAGGCAGAAGGAGCACGTGAGTAAAGTTGGATAAAGCAAGAAGTGCAGTCAGAAGTTGTTTTGTTTGTATTAGAAGTGTTGGGTGTTGAATATTTATTATTCTGCACCTTTTTGTTACACTAGTACACATACTAGCTGTGAGTCTTGCAGAATAGGTTACTGTTTACCTGATCCATTTTCTTTCATCATGTTTGATACATCTGTTGAAATTTATGAATGAAAATATTGCAGACTGCAACTACAAGCTCTGTTTTCTTCCATGGCTATCTTGTTCATTTTCTTTCATGGTATCAGAGCGGGTATTTGATACCTGCCTCTGATACTCCTATCCTCCCTGTTTTAGTTTTTTCTTTCAGTTATGAAGGATCACTGAATACTCAAACGAGTTATGTGTCTATAATGCGACAATATTTGTCCACTTCTGTCATGCTTAATGAGAATAATTTTCTCATATGGAAACAACAAATCTTGACAACAATACGGGGATACGGTCTTGAGTCATTTCTCTCTAGCGATTCTCAACCCCCAGAAAAATATCTCCCAAGTGAAGATGGTTCATAAAGAGTAGTAAGCCAAGAATTTTTAACTTGGACAAGACAAGATCAGTTGCTGTCAGCATGGATTCTATCTTCTCTCACAGAAGGTTTGATGATTTTGGTGGTTGGGCTATCAACATCTGCAGAAATATGGAGTGCAATAGAAACAAATTTTGCTAGTCAATCAAAAGCAAAGCTAATGCAGTACAAGCTGCAACTTCAGACTTTGAAAAAAGACAGTTTATCCGTGAGGGAATATCTCAACAAGGTTGTTGAGACCCGAGTTTCGGAAATCGGCCGTCGAACTAACATGCCGCCGCACAACGAGTTTTGCAGTGTTCGTCGAATATAATCTGCACGAGGGATGCTAAGGGAAAGAAGTGCGTGACTGTTGAACTTCCTGAAGAGGCGTTGGACCTAGATCGCCATTCTTTTCCTTTATTTCGTTATTTAAAGTTGTAACGGTTTTGTAGTGGGGATTTA
>JAPKLW010002467.1:67225-84988 GCA_026898455.1 Plectranthus barbatus
TATTTTCCGTTGGTTCATATTATTACACAATTTCCGTGCATCAACAAAGGTAAAGGTGTGTTGTGACTTGTTGAGCTCAGCAGGTTATAAAGTAACAGAAGAAGATCAAGTATTGCATATTTTATCTGGTCTGGGGAGTGAGTATGACTCAGTAATGGTCACCATCACCTCCAAGAGTGAGCCTTCGACTATAGCAGATGTGCAGGCTCTCTTGTTGAGCCTTGAGTCAAGAATGGAATCAGCTAAAAATCATTACATCAATTCTGAAGGTTCACAACCAACTATGGACTTGAATGTATGCAGAAGCGGAAGTTATTTCAGCAGCCAACAAAATAGTGCAAGAGGGCAGAGAGGTGGCTTTCGAGAAAGGAATAGATCTGAGAACGGTAAAGATTTTTGCCAACTTTGCAGAAGGCCTAATCATATGGCTGATAAATGCTGGCATAGGTTCAATCATAATTATACTCCACAAAATGTTGTGCACCAGCCACAATATCAAGGATTTCAACAAATTCCCAACCTCAATGTTGCTCATTTGTCAGTCGCACATAATTCCACCTATGCCCGTTCAGAAAATGGTTGTGATAGTATTTGGTACCCTGATTCAGGTGCTACACATCATGTTACAAATGACCTCTCCAACTTGAATTTTGCTGCTGAATACAATGGAAGTAATAGGTTGCAAATGGGAAATGGTTTTGGAGTTGACATCGTTCACATTGGTAACACATCTCTTTGTTCCTTACATCATTCTAAAGCCTTTATCCTTAATAATCTTCTGCATGTGCCTAGCATCACTAAAAATCTCCTTAGTGTGTCTCAATTTTCAAGAGATAATTGTGTGTTTTTTGAGTTTCACCCTTCAGTGTGTTTTATTAAGGACCAAGTCACCAAGGAAATCCTCTACAAAGGCACTCTTAGGGATGGTCTCTATAACTTTTCATTCCGAAAAAACTAACCACTGTCCAATCTTAAATCCTTCAAGCTCAACTGTAAGTCTGATTCCCATCTCACAGGCTAGTGGTTGTCAAGGAGTCTCTACACATGTTCCTAGTAATGTGCAGTCTTTTGTTTCACCTTGTTCTCTTACATCTGTAGTAGAGTTGTCCAATCTTGACATTTGGCATCAAAGATTAGGACATTGTGCCTATGATATTGTTGTTGAACTCTAAAATGATGTAATGTTTCCTACAATCCAAGGTTGTCTGCCAACTTGTGTCCACCTTGCTCTTTTTCTAAAATGCATTGTTTGTCTTATTCTCTCTCCAACACAGAATATTCCACTCCTCTAGCTTTGATTCATAGTGACCTATGGGGGCCAGCACCCATCTCCTCAACAAATGGTCATGTTTACTATGTAAGTTTCATTGACCATGCACTAGGTTCACTTGGATTTACTTGCTTAAATCAAAATCTGAGGTCTCTTCTATCTTTGTCTCCTTTAAAAGAATAGTTGAAAATCAGTTGGATTCCAAAATTAAAGCCATACAAATATATTGGGGAGGGGAGTACAGAGGATTATCTTCATTTTTTTCAAGAAAATGGCATTGTTCACAAGATTTCTTGTCCTTATACTCCTCAGCAAAATGGATTGGCTGAGAGGAAACATAGGCACATAGTAGAGGTTGGTCTGTCCTTACTGTTTCAAAGTAATCTTCCTATGAGATTTTGGGATGATGCTTTTGTCACTGCTGTTTTTATTATCAATAGACTTCCTGCTAAACCTTTGCAATTTAAGATCCCCTTTGAAGTTCTTTATAAACAAAAGATCGACATTTCTGTTTTCAAGGTCTTTGGATGTCTTTGTTACCCTTTCTTGAGACCTTACAATAAAAACAAACTAGAACCTAGATCCACCACTGGAACATTTTTGGGATACAGTTCTAATCATAAAGGGTACAAAGTCTTACTACCTAGTGGTAAGGTCATAGTTTCTAGGGATGTTATTTTTGATGAAATAGTTTTTCCATTTCAAAAACAAACTCCCATATTACACAATGATCATTCTTCTACTGATCATCCTGTTCCTATCACCCCTGTCTTGCCTGCTCATCCTGTTCCTATCACCCCTCACAATCAGCCAACTCCGGCCACACCCCCTACTACTACTATTCCTACCACTTCATCTTCTTCACCACCTTCACCATCATTTAGTCCTTCTCCCATTACTCCTATGTCAGATCACTTGAATTCCACATCTTCTCAAACTTCACCTCATATACAATCTGAACACTCCACTACAATGCCATCTTCCCCAATGCAGCCTATTGACACAGGTCATCACATGATCACAAGGTCCAAGGTAGGGATATACAAGACCAAGATCTACTCTGTTTCTGGAGATAAATTGATAAATACTGAACCGAAAACAGTTCATGAAGCTCTTGCTAGTCCACATTGGAAGAGGGCAATGCAAGAAGAGCTCAATGCCTTGACAAGAAACCATACTTGGGTTCTTACGCCCTTGCCACCTAACAAAAATGTTGTTGGTTGCCGGTGGATATTCAAAATTAAAAGATTTTCAGATGGCAGCATTTCTCGATACGAGGCTCGTTTGGTGGCCCAAGGGTATTCACAAGAGCCTGGTTTTGACTTCAATGAAACCTTCAGCCCTGTTGTCAAACCAACTACTATAAGAATTGTTCTTTCTCTGGCTGTTTCTTCCAAATGGTCGGTTATTCATCTTGATGTTGATAATGCGTTTCTCAACGGCCACCTTGATGAAGCGATATATATGAAACAACCTCCCGGTTTTGAACTAGCTGGCTCTGCACATCAGGTCTGTAAACTTTCTAAGGCACTTTATGGTCTTAAACAAGCATCACGATCGTGGTTTCTCACAATGGAGTCTGTGTTGCTTGGTTTGCAATTTCAGCAATCTCGTGCAGATACTTCTTTGTTCTTCAAAGTCACAGCTACTTGCACTCTTTATCTTTTGATTTATGTAGATGATATTTTGATAACTGGAAGTTCTATCTCTGTTGTTCAGTCCATTATACAACAATTACATAATCACTTTTCTCTCAAACACTTGGGTGAAGTTCGACATTTCCTTGGTATTGAGGTCACAGCTACTAGTCAGGGATTGCACCTCAGTCAATCTAAATACATAAGAGATATTTTGGAGAAGGTGAGCATGCATGATGCGAAGGGTACTCCCACTCCTATGGTCTCAAATCTTCGACTTTCCAAATTTGATGGTGAACCAACTGTTGATGGTAAAATGTATAGAAGTGTTGTGGGAGCTCTTCAATATGTCACCATAACTCGACCAGAAATTTCTTTCAGTGTTAACAGAGTTAGCCAATTTATGTCTGCCCCTTTAGATACTCACTGGAAGGCTGTCAAACGAATTCTCAGATACCTTGCTTGCACTGTGGATCATGGGCTACATCTCACTTCCACTCCGCGCCTTGATTTAGTGGCATTTTCAGATTCTGATTGGGCTGCTGACTTAAATGATAGACGCTCTGTTTCTGGTTTTTGTGTTTTTCTCGGTGGAAATCTTATTTCTTGGTGTGCAAAGAAGCAAGCTGTGGTTTCACGTTCAAGTACAGAGGCCGAATATCGTAGCCTCGCTCAAGCCACTTCTGAAATTGTGTGGGTCAGTTCTCTCCTTCATGAATTATCCATTAAACTGGAAAAGGTTCCTTTGATTTGGGTTGACAACTTGAGTGCTATTGCTCTCGCATCCAACCCTGTACTACATGCTCGGACAAAGCACATCGAATTGGATATTCATTTTGTCCGGGACCGTGTTGCTGCTGGTTTACTTCACATTCGTCATGTTCCCTCAAATGATCAGGTTGCAGATTTATTAACCAAGCCTCTTAGTGTTCAATTCTTCTCGATGTTACGGAACAAACTCAAAGTTGTCCCTCTAACCTCGATCGAATTGAGGGGGGATGTTGGAAGATCATCCACTCAGCATCTTAACAATCAGGATATGAGTTTGAAGAAAGAAGATAGAAGGCAGAAGGAGCACGTGAGTAAAGTTGGATAAAGCAAGAAGTGCAGTCAGAAGTTGTTTTGTTTGTATTAGAAATGTTGGGTGTTGAATATTTATTATTCTGCACCTTTTTGTTACACTAGTACATATACTAGCTGTGAGTCTTACAGAATAGGTTACTGTTTACCTTATCCATTTTCTTTCATTATGTTTCATATATCTGTTGAAATTGATGAATGAAAAACATTGCAGACTGCAACTACAAGCTCTGTTTTCTTCCATGGCTATTTGTTCATTTTCTTTCATAAAGGCAGCAGGAAAAAGAGAAAACCATCTGCAGATTGACATGGGCTGAAAGGCATCAACTATGAAATATTTTAAGAAGCACCATTTTGGGGTTCCTTTATAAGTGACAGTGTGGTAGGAAAAAGGTCATTTGCTGTGTTGAAAACAGAATTTGCAGCATAATAATGTAAGCATCTTCAGAGGAGAAAAGGATGGATTTTTCAAAGTAATTGACTCTTCACATGCAAGCAAAATAAGCTCTTCAACATGCAGACTCGCAGTTTATTTGAACAAGCGTGAAGACATTAATAAAGGCATACCTCGAGCCAAAACGTATCAGATCCATTTTGTTCTTTGATACAGTTGAGCCTATAGCCAAACCAAGAAAGAGAGTTGAACCTATGGCCAAGCCAAGAAAAGTTGCTGATCTTACAAAGTGCCAACGTGTCAGAGTTTTGGGCTTTGACTGAGTTAATTTTCAAGTTAAGAAGCTGCCTAAATCATAATAATAATAATAATAATAATAATTATTATTATTATTATTATTATTATTATGTTATCATAAAATAATTGAATTGAAAGTATAGATAGTAATAATAATAATACATAACCCAACCCAATAAGCTAAATAAATAATTTGGTCGAGCATTAATAATAAAATGACATAGCACACTCTCACCCACTAGCCCACAAAAGAAAAGTTGTTAAAGCCCAAACAAAAGAAATAAAACCAAACCCAACACTTTTTTTTACCCACTCTCCAAATTCCTACGAAAACTACTCTATGCCCACCACTTTCTCTCCCTTTTCTCTCGACAGCTCTAAGTGAAAATATGGAAACTCCAACAACTCCTATCGTCCTCATTCACCTATAGCTCTCTATGAAATCAGATACTCGAAAAAAACGAACACCTTGGAAGAAAAAGAAAAAAAAGAAATGATTCGTTGATGTTGGAATGTCATTTCTACCCACTATTTATAAATTATAATGAGAGCTAAAGGGTCATGGAATTAATGTATAAGGGCTCAAATTTATGGTAATTTAGATAAAGTAAATTGGTAATGGGTTATCTGAAACAACTTAAAATTTATAAATTTTCTTAAATTCGATTGAACAAATTGAAAATCATAAAAATACGAAGAGTTGCATATTTTTTTGTAGAGTATTTCATTTGGAGAAGAGACTTCATGGACTAACTTAGTAGCTTGAGTCTAAGCAAAAATAATTATATGTGGGTAATGAATATTATGGCTTTAAGTAAAATAACTTTTGGACTTTTGAAGAAATAAATAATATTGGGCTAAATAGCTTTTGAGCTAATAAAATAGCGAATGGACTTATGCTATATAATTGGGCTAAAATAATGGATTAAAAAATTTAATCACTAATGGACTTAAATAAAATAATTTATGGGCTTAAGTAAAAAAATAAATATAGACCTCACACCAAAAGCGCTAATTTATTGTAAGTTATGCTAATTCTGAGAATTTAATATGCTTTTATATCGATAAACCCTAACTATTTAGACTACTATTAACAGCAACCTTTCCCATCCCAACCCAACCGTCACATCAGTTTTAGAAGAAAATGAAAAATAGTCCAAAATCCTCCCCACAAGGTCGACCACATACCTTTCCGACATAAGAGGTCTGTGGGTTCCACTTTCTTTTTTCAAATTCTTTATTGATGAACCAATAGAATTGTAACATTTGTCTTCATCCTATTATATATATGAAATTAATTTAATTTATAATATTTTTATATCTATCTAGTTCTAACAATATTTTGTTATATTTAATTGTTCACTTTAATTTAGTCAACAATTTTTCTGAAAAAATAAATGTGACCATTTCTTCCACATTTTTATTAATTCAATTACAAGTAATATTTTTATTTAAAAATAAAATCAAATAAAATAATTATATATAATGATGTGGTTGGGTGGTTGCATGGTAATGGATAAACTTTGTAAAATTATTGTGGTTGGGTTGAGTGATGTGAATGAGAGAGAAATTAATTAAATATTGATGTGGTTGGGTGGTTGGCGGTTGCTGATAAACATAGTCTTATAGCTGATAATGTCTGGACCACGATGGTGAAATGGACGAATTTTGCCGAACTGGAGACTCGATCGGTGCTTGGACCAGCTGGAAATAAATCCAGATCCGTTGAGTTAAGAAAACCGCTTGTTAAGCCAAAGAGTGAGAATACGCAGAAACCATCTGCGCGAAGTGAAGGGGAACAAGTCTTCGGCGACATTGAACTCACAGGAAATGATTGTGGCTAAAGTTCCTTCACCTGTGGGATCCTCGAAGAATGCAGGGTATGCTCAGCTAAACTTATCGCTGAATGTTTCGTGTTCTTCAGATGCTTCTACGGAGTCGTCACATAGTTGGGCGTCGACGGGGAGGGTTATTCGACGGACTATGAATTGTGCACCGAGTTTAAAGAGGAAACCTTAATGCAGCCCGGAAGAGTAAATACTTGAGATGATGGAAGGAAATGGGAAAAATGTTGAGAGTGAGAGTGATGATTCATTGTTGTATGGTTCTGTGATTAAGAAAATGTGCAGTACTTGAGTAACTTCAAACACTGGTACGTAGCTTCACGTGTTTCTTGGAGTTGCAAAGATAAGTAGTTATAGTTGTATTATTTATTAACACGCTTGTTTTATGTGTTTACTATTGACATTAGGATTTTGATTTGTAAAGCGAATAGTGCTACATGCATATGGTTAAGTGGTTAAATTTTACAAATTTTATCGATTTTGAATCTGGTTTGTTGGAATCGGGATTCATCCACTGTATCTCTTGAGCGCTAAATGATGATTTTTTCTCATTTGCTTTATGACGGATGATGTGGGAGTAAGAAGTGACATGGATTAGCTACTGTGCACTAAAGAAGTGCCCTACATGCTTGGTCATAGGTGAGAATTTGTTGTTGATACGTTGGATAGGCAGCACATTTTACATATCTTTTAATGTAGCTTCTATTGCTTTAGTTTACATGGATTGACTTCTTGAACTTAGTTGTTGTTGATTTTCAGACTTGGAATTGGTACTACTGAACATTTGATAACACAGTTAATTTCACCTAAATCATAATAATAATATGTTATCATAAAATAATTGAATTGAAAGTACAAAAATAGTAATAATAATAATGCATAACCCAACCAATAAACTAAATAAATAATTTGGCCCAATATCTATAATAAAATGACATAGCACACTCTCACCCACTAGCCCACAAAAGAAAAGTTATTAAAGCCCAAATAGAAAAAATAAAACCAAACCCAACTCCTTTTCATCCAATCTCGAAATTCCTACGAAAGCTACTCTAGTCTCTATGCCCACCACTTTCTCTCGCTTTTCTCTCGACAGCTCCAAGAGAAAATATGGAAACTCCAACAACTCGTATCATCCACACTCACCTGCAGCTCTCTATGAAATCATATACTCGAAAGAAACTAACACCTCAGAAGAAAATAAAAGGAAAAATGATTTGTTGATGTTGGAATGAGATTTCTACCCCACTATTTATAATGACAGCTCAAGGGTCATGGAATTAATGTATAAGGGCACAAAATTATGGTTTTTAATTTAGATAGAAGTAAATTGGAGATCATGTGTATCAATTATATTACAAACTATCCTGATTTTCTCAAATATATTACAAACTATGCATATTATCAAAATATATTACAAACTACCAATTTTGTTCCAAATTTATGACGGGAGCAAATTTCCGGCGACGAAAAGTTGACGTGGCTCGCCGGATGACACGTCAGCATTTAAAATTACAGGTCATCGTACAAATATATTACAAACTATTGTAAGTTTCTCAATTATAATACAAACTATATACATTCCTAAATAAATGTTAAAACTATCAAATTTATTTTAAATTTATGAAAACATATAATTATACGTTATTAACAGTTCTCGACAAATTAAAAAAATGTTTAAACACCTATTTTAATTTTCATATTCATTTTCTCTCGTCTCTCACTTTGCCAAACAAAAAAAAAATTCATGTGAACAATAATAATTATTGAGGGTCAAATAATAATGATACATATATTTGACATATGTAAAATACCGTCAACAGTTATTATTTAAATATTATTATTTACAGGAATATTTGATTTTTGGTTTGCCGAAATGAGAGACAAGAGCAAAAGGATAACGAAAAATAAAATAAGTATTTTTGCATTTTTCTTTTTTTTTTTTTAACTTTTCAAGAGTTTTTATGTCAATATTTTTAAGTAATTTATATATTTATTTAAAGATTTAAAATTTTAAAATATAAATAAATATGTTTTCGTCGTATGGTTAAAATAAATTTGATAGGTGTAATATTTATTTGGAAATATATATAATTTGTAATATAATTGAGAAACTTACAATATTTTGTAATATATTTGAAAAAATCACAATAGTTTGTAATATATTTGTACGATGACGTGTAATTTTATATGCTGGTGTATCATCCTGCGAGCCACGTCAACTTTTCGTCGCCAGAAATTTGCTCATGTCATAAATTTGGAACAAAACTGGTAGTTTGTAATATATTTTGATAATATGCATAGTTTGTAATATATTTGAGAAAACTAGGATAGTTTGTAATATAATTGATACTTTTCCCAATATGAAACTACTTGAAATTTATAAATTTTCTTAAATTCAATTGAACAATTTGAGAATCATAAAAATATGAAGAGTTGCAGCTTTTTGTGTAGAGTACATCTGTAGTAGCGACTCAGAACTTTTTACGATATTTGCTACATTCTCTATCAATGCATGTAAAATTATTTAAGTTACATTCCTATAAACCGTGTCTTATATTTATATTATTATTATTTCATTTAAATTATTATTTATGAGTTAATTAAGTGAAATATATGTTTGGGCCAAATTATTTCTATAAGCTAAAAAGCTAATTGAGTCCAATATTAATTATTTCTACAAATAAGACCAAAAGTTATTTTATTTAAATTCCATAACATTCTTTAGCCCAATTATTATTATTTAGAGCTAATACTCGTTTTATTTTGAGCCCAAATATGTTCTATTCTCATCAACTCAAATATTTGGCCCCGACACTATAATTCCCTCATTATCTCTTCTTTAACCGGTGAACGTGTTCTAAACCTCTCATATCACCAGGGGCGAATCGAGGATCTGCTCGCCGTGGGGGCTGTGCCGTTGTAGTGTCTACATAATATAAAAAAAATTAACTTAAAATAATTAAAATGGTTTTTTTACTAATTATAATGCACGGCAAATAAATTTGATACTTACTTAGTTACTAGAAGAATGAGACAACTGATATCTCCGTGATGCCATGCTCTGATACCGTTGCAAAATTGCTTCAGTTTCAACATTTATAAAAATTCCTTTCTCGATGTAACACACCAAGCAATCCGTAAGAAACTCATCTCCTATTGTGTTGCGCAAATCAGTCTTGATTATCTTCATCGCAGAAAAGGATCTTTCAACAGATGCTGTTGTGACCGGTAAGATCAATGCTATCACAATAAGTCGATAAACCAAATCGAAAGAATTGTTACACTTCATTTCAACCATCTTCTTTGCAAGAGCTCCAATATCACAAAGACCACTAAAAGCAAACTCCGATAAAACATTGCGGTGGTATGTGCGAAGTTGTGGTCTTAGATTACACAGATCGGCCATTGAGAAATCTTGTGAATATAACTCGGCAAGATGAAATATTCTCTCATGATCAAACTTGGCAAATGAATCGCTAGGATCAAGACATGATATGCACATAATTAGCTCTGAATTGGACTCATTAAAGCGATTGTCTATTTCTTGACAAATAACATCGACAACCTAAGATTACACAGAAAAATTATAAAGTTAATAATTAATAATTTAAACTTTTTTAATAAATTTAAGAAAAAAATATGTACCTGTAGAAAAATATCCACACGAAAATGGTGGAGATGAGTCCTCTTCTGGCCATCAACAGTCTTTCTTCCTCGGCCGGGAATAATATCTTCCATCTTAGGCATAATAATTTCATGTTGGGAACAAAACTTAGTGACTTCTTCCAATAACTTCTCCCAACCATGATTCCTAAAGTCTTTCAACTCATCTTTCAATACTTTAATCAATTGCACAGCAAGACCAATGTTCTGATTCTTATGTTGTAGCACTTGTGATAGTGTATTCGTCATTCCTAACAATTGTTTCATCAATTGACCAACGAACACAAATTCAAAACTTTCCATTTTATCAATCAAACCAAGAGCAAAACCTCGACTCTTCAAATCATTGCCATCTTCAAAAACAGTGAGAAGCACTTCTTTAACTGGATCCCATAAATAAAAAAGTCTAGCAATTGTGTTGAAATGAGAACCCCATCGAGTATCACTAGCTCGAGCTAAACTCTTTTCTTGGTTCATTCCCCTTCCCGTATGAAGTTCACCACTTTCTATACGCTTTACAAGATCATCATATTGTCGTTGCCTCAAATCATCTCTTCTTTTACATGAAGCTCCAGAAATAGTCACAATCATTGACAAATATTCAAAAAAGCTACACACATATCCATTTTGGCTTACATTAGCTACAACAACCAATTGAAGCCGATGAGCAAAACAATGAATGTAGTGGGCATGTTCATTTTCTCTCAAAATGAGTGCTTTAAGTCCATAAATTCTCCACGCATATTAGAGGCTCCATCATAACCTTGAACTCTAATTCTTGACATTGACAATCCGTTCTTTGTAAAAAAATCGTGAATAGAATCCTTCAAAGATTGTGCAGATGTGTCACAAACATGCACTACTCCAAGAAACCGTTCTATCACTACCCCTTGATTATTCACAAATCTCAAAACTATAGACATTTGCTCCTTCACTGAACTATCACGAGCTTCATCAATTAAAAGAGAAAACCAGTTGTCTCCAATTTCTGCCAAGATAAAATTTCTCACCTCAGTAGCACATGCATTAATAATTTGCTTCTGAACAGTCAAAGAAGTCAATTGACTATTTCCCGGAGCATTTGAAATCATAACCTTATGTTGGTCCCGGTTTTTCAGAGTATTAAACGTTTGCAGCGGAAATAATAAAAGAGTAAACGTTTTCTTGCACTTGCTGGTTAACCAACTGACTGGGACCTGTCAGCTGGTGATTCAAAACTTAGAAAAAATTTAGGCCTTGTTTACACAGTTATCAGTTTTCAGAGTATACACCAGCACTTGGGTGCTGGGTTTAAAATACGAATGTAATGCGGAAAACTGATAAAGACAAAGGATTTATAGTGGTTCGATCAACTGATCTACGTCCACTCTCCAGTCGTAGCACTGGAAATTCACTAAGAGTAATCAGGTACAAGGGTCCTACGATCTATCTCTAGCTGGTGAATGCCTCGTCCACCAGTTCACTAGATCAACCGCTCCCGGCCTTGTTTCCTTCTTCAACTCTGATCAGCTGGTGGAGTGCGAGCACGTCACTTCAACCTCCACAGCTCACTGGGTGTTTAGTTCTCCCAAGAACGTATCTTCTCAATACGGCAAACTGCCCGTGATAACTCGAGTGCTGGCTGGCACAAGAGCTGCTGTGAACTTCCTCGGAAGAGAAAGAGCACCAAAGAGATCAATAACTTACAAGCTGGAAGCTTGAAGTCTCGTGTTTGATAAATCAACACACGGATAGCCTTTAGAAAGGCCTCGAAAGTGTTCTGCTTGCTTGCAATAAAGTTTCAGACTTTTGGTAGTTGAGCGAGGGAGAAGAGTATTGAATGTCAGGAAGCAAGCGTCTTAAATGTTGGTGGTTCCGACCTATTTATAGACGCGGGATCCCATTCAAATCTTCTAGCCGTTTGGACATATCCGAAAAAGGTCTCTGTCCTCGCATGTCCTTCTGACGGCGGCAGGTATGTTTTTCCGGAAAGTGCCATACTTTTGTCCGCTTTATCTGACATTGATCTCTTTATGTCAGAACGGCACTATTCGTCAGTACGAGGAATCGAGACTGGTGTCTTGTAACTGATGGACTTTAAGGTATCCTCCTTAAAGTCATACTCTGTCAGTTAATTCCTCGACGAATCTTCTTTTTGTCTCTAAGACTCTGGGAGAGAGAATCTGGAATTCTGCTGGTAACATCCGACTGGTAGATCATTCTGGTGATCTTGTGCTGGCACAATCTAAGTCTACCAATATGTCTGATGTTAACTCTTCTTGGAATCTCCCATGACTGGTGAAATCACCGCTGGTGAATAGTGTAAGCAAGGACACGTATTCTGCTGGTAAGATTTGTCAGCCGCCTGCTGATGAAACCCTTCCCAACTGGTGAACAGTAGCCAGTCATTAGCTCTTCTCATGCTGGTGAACAGTGTCAGCACGAGTCTTTGTCAGCAGCCACCTGATGAAACTTTTCCCAACTGGTGAACAGTAACCAGTGGTAAGCACTTCTCATGCTGGTGAACAGTGTCAGCATGAGTCTTGATCAGCTGCGACTTACAACTCAAAAGACCTAAACAGGACTTTACATTTGAGAACTAGAGCTATCTAGAGACAACTGACGCTGGTAGGACTTAGGATTTGATCCACCAAAACTATGATCTATACAAGTAGCTACTGGGAAAGGAAAACTTGGACAGATTTCCCAACAATTTCCCCCTTTTTGGTGCGATCAAAGCCTAACCAGCGAGCACTCAGCTGATGAGGAAAGTTACAGAATATTTCAGGGTTTTACAAATAAACCTATCAGATCTAAACCCATGAAACTACTTCCTCACATCAGCTCTAACTAAAAATCTTCCCCCTCAAACCAGGAGAGATATTGCTCGTTTAAAATATGGAAATCGAGATCAGAGCAAAAAGATTTAAAGTATGTAAATCGAGTGCTGGTGCTGATTACACTGGATGTGTAAGTTCAGCTGGTAAATAAATACTTGACAATTGTTGGACAATGAGAGGTTGTCATCAACTTGTCAGTCAGCATTCCATTAGTGATGGAGCAATTACAAGTACAGGAATTGATAACTGACTAGACTAGCTGATACATATTTACTTACAAAAATAGAGTTTCTAGACTATGGCTTGGATGATGATCCTGGTGATTGAGTTTTTGCGCTGGTAATGGACCTCAGGATCACAGTAAGCTCGGCCATTTCTTGTTCTCTCTTCAGCCTTTCCTCAGCAGCAATCCGTCTCTCTTCCTCAGCAAGTCGGGCTCTCTCTGCTTCAGCTAGTGCTCGCACCCTTTCCCCCTCTTGGATCCGCGCCAAAAAGGTGGAGACACCGGCGGTGACGGACTCCAATTGTTGAGCAATTTCAGTTCGGAAGGTGGCCAAGCGTTGATCCATCCTTGCATCAATAAGTGCAAGAAGATGTGCTGGAGGATGGATCTCAGAGATGGGCTCCGCTGACGCTTCCATTGAGGTGGAAGGCTCCTCCGTTGCGGCTGCAGCCCTGGCTGGCGCTGATTCGGTTGGCTCCTCGACTGGTGCTGCTGCTTCTGCTGGCTCCACTACTGGCACTGCTGCTGGAGCTGGCTGGACTTGTTCAAAAACGGGTGGGGCTGTGAGTTCCACCACTTGCCAGTCCATATGATTAGGGACAAGATCGCCCGAAACAGTAGGAACAGGGGGGACGGCAAGGGTCAGCCACCAACCACGAGAGGGATCCTCCTCTACTAAGTGGTCTACCAGCAGAGCGCTGGCAGCCATGTCGAACAATATAGCATGGTAGGGAGGGTTCCTTGGAAGATTGACCAGTACTCGGATGCGTCTGAGCGCGTAAACCATTTGGTACCCTCGGCTGGTGACATGGAACTGGAGGAAAGGTAACTTCACCAATTTCGGACGCAGGAGGCCGGAGGTGCCAGTCAGCTTCCGGTAGTCAGCTATCTTCTTCAAACGGCGCTTGACCCGCCTGTTCGAAAGTTGCTGGGGGTTCTCAGCATCAGTGTCCATGAACGCATGAGCCCACTCCTCCTCCGCTCTCCAGTAGCCAAGTCCGAGCCGGGCGTAGAGTACCGAGCCGGGCAACTTCCCATTTGCCTTTGGCCACCTGGCGCACCTGCTCCGCCAGTTGCGCCTGACGTCTAGCCTCATTCTCAGCCTTTACTTTGGCATAGGCTTCATCGCGGACTGCCAGCTCAGCCTCCCTTCTTCGCTGGTCGGCCAAGGCTCTCAGCCTTGCCTGCGCCTGTTTCTTCCTTACAATGGAGGCTTGTTGCTCCTTCTTCGCTTGCTCCACCAGCTTCTGAGCTCTGGTCTGAACCCTCTTTCGCTTCCGGGTCATCCTCTCTATGGTCTCCTCCTCAGTCAGTCCAAGAACGGACTTCTTGACTGGTATCGAGATCTTCCCGGATGCTGGCTAATAGGCAGCAGCTGGCTGAGGCTGCTGGCGCTGGTGGGTCTTGGGCTTCTTGCTTGAAGGGGGCCTGAGGGCTGGCACTTGTGATGATGCCCGTGGATGTATGCCAGTTGCCTTCTCCACGGCTTCTTCCATAGAGGTGAATAAAGATTCAACCTCTAGCTTCCTTTTAAGCTCATCCTTGGCCGCAGCTGGCAGTGGGAGAGCCACAGCTGGCACTTCCTCCCATGTCTTGTCTGCATCTTCTTCAGAGACAGACTCTTCGGGGTCCACAGCCGTCTTCCCCTTCAGCCGGCGTGGCTTCTTGTAGTCGGGGTTGGGTAATTTCACCTTTGTGGCTAGGATGAAGTCTGACCCGACCAGTCGCTCCCCCTGGTCGACGTCGTCCCCCATCTCTACTTCCAGTATATGGCTGATCCTCAGCCCGAATGACACCGCGTGAAGAAACTTCCCGTCAGTCTTCACGGTGACATTCCTCTCAACATTCTCCAGCAGTCGGCCGAAGAAGAATTCGGCCCAGTTGCCCAGTATGCCTTCTGCCAGGGCGCACATGACTGAGAACTTCCTCAAGCTCAGTTCGGCGTACGAGCCAACCTCGCATTGTAGCATGTGCACTACAATGTCACACACCATCTGCCAGAAATCTTCCATTTCTGACTTCTTCATCCCCGTTTTAAAAACGGTCACCTCCGCCCTTCTCCACTGCTCCCACCTCCGCTGGAACTCGACCGTATCATCCCTATGATACGTCGCCACTTTCTCTCCTTCATTCCTCATCCCAAAGATGTTGGCGAGGTATTCAGCGTTGACCGTGATCAGATGGCCGAATACTGATGTTGTGAACGACTTCCTGTCGTCAGCAATGACTGCCCGAGCATAGAACTCGGCAACCAAATGAGGATGGAACGTCCTGGGAGTCGCCGTCAAATACGGGTGGAGCTGCTCATGGTCTATCATCTCCATCAGCTCCGGGCCGTGGTGCTTCTCCGCCAGCTTGTCGTTCAGAATCTTCTCCTTCTGAACTTGGGCTGTTCTGATTTGAGCGTGAGAGAGACGATGGCGGGTGGCTGCTTTATTCAGCGAAACAAGCTTGCTGAAGGGATAGGTGTAGTCAATATCTTCTTCCTTTACAATGCCAGTAAAAGTAGGCATGTGGGCTTCGGCCAATGGCAAGTCTAGCTCTAAAGATTCAGTGGCAGAGGATGATTTATCATCAGCGGGGTTGGATGAGGATGCCATATTTTCAGGGAGTAAATGTTAGGAATTCTTAAGGAAGATGAATCAGAAAATATGTTCGGAAAATATGAAGAAATGATAAGAGTTTTCCCGTTCATGAATGAAGTCTATTTATACTGGTGCCAAGCTGGTTTGGATGGACGAGATTAATTCGTCAAAAGTGAGGATCGACGATCATCAGCTGGCACGATTCCCTTTGGCGACGTGGGCGGTCGTGCTGACGTGGGCTACGCCGTGTAGCTGACATGGCGTTCTCTGATTGGTCGCAAATGTGCTTTTGACCGCGCAGTCACTGTGCGCATTAAATGTGGCATTAAATGCCGCATTAAATTCTGAGATACGCACACGCAAGAGGATTTGAACAATCCCGCCATTTCTGCGACAGCTGGAACGACTCTTGGACTTCAAGAGATCGTCAGTTGAGAGCTGGGACTCAACTTGTCATCAGTAGTATAACTGGTCATCAGCAGGATATGCCAGTTGAACACTTCCCCCTGTCAGCATGGCCTCCTTACCAGTTGACAACTGGTACTTACGACTGGCACCCGAGTACTTGGATAAATTGAGAGCTGGGACTCAATTTTCACCAGTCGTGGATATATCACCAGTTGTCTGCTGACAACTTGATAGATTAAGAAAATTTAGAGCTTGGACTCAATCTTATTCCGCATAATCTTCTCCTTTAGGAATCCATCTTCTCACCATTGCTTGGAATTGGGAGCTGGGACCCATTTTCATTTCAACTGATGGTTTGTGCTGGCAACTTCAGAATGAGAGCTGGGACTCATTTCCTTAGACAATTAAGGGATAAGTTCCGCCAGTAGGAACCATCAGTGAGCTTGAGATACCAATTAAATAAAAACAACTAAGAGCTTGGACTTAGTCGTAATCAGCGTCCTTCAGAAGATCAAGAACAGAATGAGAGCTGGGACTCATTCTTCCTCAACACTTGGGCTCGCATCAATCTCCAAAAGACCGAGTTTGATGCACAACTCCTTGAATCTTGCTTCTGGAAGGGGTTTGGTGAAGATGTCAGCCAGTTGATCTTCAGTTCTGATGTAGTCCACGCTGACATCCTTCTTCTCGACATGATCACGTATGAAGTGATGTCGAATATCTATGTGCTTGGTTCTAGAATGGTGAACCGGATTCTTCGTGATGCACATAGCGCTGTTGTTGTCGCAATAGATTGGAACACAGCCAGTGTCCACTTCATAATCCTCCAGTTGTTGCTTGATCCAAATAATTTGAGCACAGCAACTGGCAGCGGCAACATATTCAGCTTCAGTGGTAGATGTAGCAACTGAGTGCTGCTTCTTGCTAAACCAACTGATTAGCTTGTGTCCTAGAAACTGACACGTACCACTGGTACTCTTTCGATCTATACGGCATCCAGCAAAATCTGAATCTGAATATCCAATGAGTGTAAGCTCATCATTCCTGGGATACCATATTCCAAGAGATTCAGTCCCCTTCAGATATTTCACTATCCTCTTTGCAGCTTCCATGTGTGACCTTTTCGGATTGGCTTGAAATCTGGCACACACTCCGACTGAGTACGAGATGTCGGGTCTGCTGGCTGTGAGATAGAGAAGTGATCCAATAATTCCTCGGTAAACGGTAGGATCAACTGATTCACCTTGTTCATCGAGAAATATCTGACAGCTAGTGCTCATTGGTATCCTTAGGGACTTAGTTTTCTCTGGGCAATATTTCTAGATTAAGTCCTTGGTATACTTCCGTTGACTGATGAAAATCCCATCAGTTGACTGCTGGACCTGGAGTCCTAGGAAGTATGTTAATTTGCCCATCATACTCATTTGAAATGACGTCTGCATCAGTTGAGAAAACTTCTCGCAGAGAGATATATTCCTTGATCCGAATATGATGTCATCAACATAGATCTGCACCATTAGCATGTCACCTCCATCCTTGA